>CAVNZG010000991.1:0-162500 GCA_963693315.1 Diogma glabrata
ACTCTACCCACGGATATCTTTATTAACGCTAAATAATCCAAATGCTTAGGCCAGCATACAGTCACAATATTCGTAAACTCAAAAACATAATCATCAAACTAATCACAAATATTTATCACTGAACAATAAAATAATAACAATAACCACACAAACTCATTAACTACTTTTCAATATGAATAATACGATTTCCATCACTCTTTTTCTTTAGAACCAACCCTCTAGCCATGTCCAAAAATAACATGTAAAATTTAAATAAATAAATGTGTCCAAAAGGAAACGATGAATAATTGAATAAATGAACAATACTAATAGATCCTTACACAAATAATATGAAATCTAAAAATTACATCCAGTAAATCAAATAAGGACAAAAGCTTTAGATAGAATAAATTTTCTCTTTTTTCGTACAAGGAATTAAATAAAAATTTTCAAAATGTTATTTTTGCATGAAAACTATGATTTTGCTTCAATGTTGAAGACCTATACTATAGTTGGGTGGAAATTCGAAAAAGGCTAAAAAAATTTTCAATTATTGTTTTTACGCTTCAATCGTTTACAATTCCTTCTACTTGTCTAATAAATGTTTATAACTTTTTTTCAATATAAAGCTTTTGAATCAAACTAGGAAATAATATTGAGTGTGTTCCTAAACAAATATTGTTATTTGTTTAGAGAACTTAAAAGCAGGCATTCGTTCTTTGAACCCTATTAATGAAGCAAATCTTGCGATAATATTAGTGTCGACTAACTGGGCCATAACTCAACTATCTACAGCATTTACGTGATAGGAAAAAAAATAAGTTATTAAAGGAATATTTGTTAAAATATTTGTTTTGTTGTCGATCCTTGTTAATGAGCAGGAAATCTTTCCAGATTAAATTTAGAGTATTTGATTATTGGATGAAAGTGATTGTTTTTAATTTTCAATTTGTTTTGCTAAAAACTTCACTTGACTTATGAGTTGTGACAGACAACAAAAAAGTTTATTAAAAATAATTAAAATGTAAAAAGTAAAAGCCATAACCCTAATTCTTTTAAAAAATCTATTAATTAAAATTAATTGCCATCAGCTCTGATTCAATTTTCCACTAATTGATTTTGAATATAATTCTACTTCGTACAAATTAGAGTATTCACACTTTTAAAATATGATTTTTTTAAAAAATTTTCTTTATTTTCATTTAGAACAAATTAAAAAAAAAATAATGAAATTTTTACACTTTGTCTTCTGTTTTTTTTGGCTTGTTCTTGTGCAATATAATAAATAGTATTTTTTTCTTAAGCTAAATATTGTATTTTGTTAATGGCACTTTGACATTTTTTTATGTTTTTTACGAGACAGAAAAAATTATCGAGTACAAAGTGTAAAATGGCATGAATAACTGAAATAATGTTTTTTATCTCGATGAAATCAGGAATTTTTTTTTCACTAAAAGCTTTTTAATACAATTACGTCCAACCTAATTGTTTGTAAAAAAAAAATATAAAATTTAAATTCAATACAAAATCGTATCTTCAGCTCTACAGTTTTTAGGGTCTCGAGTCTTTAGTGGGTATGGGCAAAATGAAATGATAAAATAACGTGAAATTTGGAAATGAATAAAAGAAAGTTTTTGATCAGCGCTTTTCCATTCGATAACCTATTTAGCTCCTTAAGATGTATTACAGTCAACTCAAACGCTAATAACCCATTTTTGGTAATTTTGAAACAAACTTTATTGTCTAGTTCTCTAGCTTCATGTCAAATTCTAGGTCATTAATTTGTTCTGGTTTGAATTAACTTTATTAAATCTAATTTTAGTTTATTTAATTTATCTAATTTATTTAATTAGTTTAATTTATTTAATTTGTTTAATTTATTTAATTTATTTAAATTATTTAATTTATTTGATTTATTTAATTTATTTAATTTATTTAATTAAATTAATTTATTTAATTTATTGAATTTATTAAAATTTCTAAATTTATTTAATTTATTTAGTTTATTTAGTTCATTCAATTTATTTAACTTCTTTAATTTATTTAATTTACTTAATATATTTGATTTATTTAGATTATTTAATATGCTTAATTTCCTTAGTTTATTTAGTTTATTTAATTTATTTATTTATTAAATTTATTTAAATTATTTAATTTACTGAATTTATTTAATTTATTTAATACATTTAATTTATTTAATTTATTTAATTTATTAAATTTATTTAATTTATTTTATTTGAATAATTGATGTAAATAATTTCATTTGTTTAAATTATTCCATGTATATAATTTATTTAAGTCAACTTATTTTATTTATTTGATTTATTTAGCTTATTTAACTTCTTTGATCTATTTAATTGATTAAGTTTATTTAGTTTATTTAATTTATGGAATTGATTTTATATATTTAATTTATTTAAATTATGTGAATTATTTCATTTATTTTTAATATTTAACATATTAAATTTATTTATTTTATTTGATTTTTTTTTTTTTTTTAATAAAATGTGTTGTGTAATAGGGCTTAGAATATGTGTCACAACAACACATAAATACTTTTTAAGACCTAGGTCTAGACCTGGATCCCACAACAACTGGCGTTCTAAGGTGTAGATTAACGCTTTTTTTAAACATCTGTGGGTTGAAGCCACCTGAGACTAAGTGTTCCGGCAAACTATTCCATTTGTAGCAATTGGTATGGAGTGAAAAATTTTTTGCATCTATTTAGGAGGCCGAGTTTTTTGAAACTTCTAAGAAACGCTCTAATTTTGATAGATCCTATGTACATCCAATCAAAACCGAGAGAAATGTTTCTTTATCTGGAAATTTTTGTAGTAAACGGAGAGTACGATTGATGATAAATCTCTAGACTGAGTGACAAAATCACTATACTTTTGTTGTAAAACTTTTTAAATTACAAAAATTAAATAAAACTTATTTAACCACTTAACTTAACTTAAAACTTATTTTTAAGTTTTTAAATTGAAAAAATTAAATTTAAATGTTCTTCTTATTCTATATGCAATGAGATATGTATATTTTTTTTTATTTATTAAATTTAAATTAAATTATTTAAAAAATTTATTTGTTTCATTTATTAAATTTTATGGAATTTTTGGACTTCATTGAATTTATTTTATTATTTATTTAATTAAATTCGTTCGATTTTTATAAATTATTAAATGCATTTAATTTATTTAATATGTTTAATTTATTTAATTTTTTATTTTATTTAATTTATTTAATTTGTATAATTTATTTTATTTATTTAATTTATTTGCTTCATTTAATTTATTTAATTTATTGTATTTATTTAATTTATTTAATTTATTTAATTTATTTAATTTATTTAATATATTTAATTAAATAAATTAAATTTAATTTATTTTATTTATTTAGTTTATTTAATTTATTTAATTTTTTTAATTTATTTAATTCATTTAATTTATTAAATTTATTTAATAAATTTAATTTATTCTATTTATTTAGTTTATTAGATTTATTAATTTATCTTATTTATTTAGTTTATTTAGTTCATTTATTTTATTTAACTTTTTTAATTTATTTAATTTACTTAATTTGTTTATATAATTTAATTTAGTTAATTTACTTAATTTAGTAAATTGGGGTGTGTGAAATAGATAAGCTCCTCGTGCTGCACCCTGGATTACGCAAATAGTCTATTTCAACTTGGTAGCCAAACATTTCATTTCGAACTCTTGGCTGTGATACAAAAAAAAAAAAAAAAAAAAAAAAAAAAAAAAAAAAAAAAAAAAATAAATAAATATGAACCAAAATCAAAATCACAATAACAACGGTACTTTTCAGCACCATAAGACAAAAAATATTGGACCTTCAGTCCGTATTTTGCAATTGAACATTGAAGGCATAAGCAAGTCAAAAACTGAACATTTACAAAGATTATTAAAAGATTACGACATCGACGTTATAATTCTGCAAGAAACGCATGCAGCAGATGAAGCGCAACTTACCTCTAGAGGAAACATTGTTGGTTACAAATTAATTAGTGCTATTTACCATCAATCATATGGATCTGCCACGTATGTTAAGTCAGAAATCGTGAACTGCACGCACGTACTTACACAGACGGACAACGATATACATCTTATTGTTGTTGATATATCGGACACGAAAATTGTAAACGTATACAAGCCTCCAAATACAGGATGGCCAGCTGCTACTCTACCATTATTTTATCATCCAGCAATATATGCTGGTGACTTCAATAGCCATCACACTCAGTGGTCCTACTCAAATAATAATACCAATGGCGTGCAACTGACCGACTGGGCGGATGATAACAACATGTTCCTGGTATATGATGCGAAAGACTTGAAAACCTTTAGATCTGCAAGATGGCGACGTGATTACAATCCCGACCTCTGTTTTTCCACAAAAAACGAACAACGTAACCCTATTCCAATATCTAGGACTGTCTTACAAGGTTTTCCACGCTCTCAACATCGTCCAGTAATTCTTGAGGTAGGAATCCAAATTCCACTCGTTAACTCTACTCCTCAACCTAGATGGAATTTTAACAAAGCTGATTGGGATAAATATAGGATGAAGTTGGATGCAGTGATTCGCTGGATCCAACCCATTCCTAAAAATTACGATAGATTTGTTGGAGCCATCATCTCAACTGCAAAGAAATGCATCCCAAGAGGCTTTCGTGAAGATTATATTCCTGGCTGGAGTAAAGAGAGTGATATATTATATGAGGAGTACCTTAGTAGTGGTGAGGCAGACGTGGCTGATGACTTAATATACTCACTGGACGCCGCGAGAAAACAAAAGTGGATTAAGGCTGTTGAAAACATTGATTTTTCCCATTCAAGCAGGGAAGTATGGAGTCTCCTTCGGAAACTGGGTGGCTCAAACTCAATTACTCGTGCTAACAATGAAATAAATCCAGAGGACATCGCAAATCATATAGTAAATATGTCTCGTGCTTCTATTAATCGCCTTCATAAGAGAACAATTAAACGCAAATTAAGAGAAATGAAACGCAATTGCTCGTCTCCATCGAAGTATGCGAACTCTTTTAGTAGCGAAGAACTAGAATCAGCTCTGTCCCAAACAAAAAACGGAAAAGCAGCCGGCTACGATGGCATTTTTCCAGAATTTCTTAAGAATGCTGGAAAAAATGTAAAACAGTGGCTAACTAAATTTTTCTCGAATGTCCTAGAAACCGGCAACCTACCAAAACATTTTAAGACTACGAAAGTGATAGCGATACTTAAGCCAGGTAAACCATCCAATGAACCAGGAAGCTATCGCCCGATTGCCCTTTTGAGCACCTGCTATAAATTGCTAGAACGGCTTATATACAATCGTATCGCACCGATATTGAATGACCAGATCCCAGTCGAACAAGCTGGTTTTCGTCCCAATCGCAGTTGCACTGACCAATTGCTCGCTCTAACATCCTATATCGAAGCTGGGTATCAAAAACAACTAAAAACAGGCGCAGTATTCATCGATCTTACTGCAGCATATGACACGGTCTGGCGAATTGGGATTATATATAAGCTGTTCAATGCAATACCTTGTAGCACCATCTCGCGTTTAATTAACAACATGCTGAGTAATCGTGTATTCAAAGTTCATCTAAATAATTCCTGCAGTAGGTCTAAAATGCTTAACAATGGTTTACCACAGGGTTCCGTCCTGGCGCCATTACTTTTTAATCTGTACATTCATGACATTCCTGACACAACATCAAAGAAATTTGGTTACGCTGATGATTGGACCCTGGCCACTCAAAACAAAGACATGGGTGTTTTGGAGGATTTGCTCTCAACTGACCTAGCGATAATGAATGACTATTTTCGAACGTGGAGTTTATTTCCCAATCTAAGTAAAACCGAGAGCTCCTGTTTCCACTTAAACAACAAACTGGCAAAACACGAACTATCAGTGTTATTTAACGGCACTGTCATTAAATACAATCAACAGCCAAAGTACCTGGGCATTACTCTCGATAGAACTCTTTCTTTTAAACTCCACCTAGAAAATACGTCACAAAAACTTAAAACGAGAAACAATATATTGCACAAACTGGCAGGCTCTACATGGGGTGCTACTCCAGCTACCCTCCGAACAACTGCTCTAAGTCTGGTTTACTCAGTGGCTGAGTATGGCGCACCAGTCTGGTTGAATAGCACACATACTCAAAAAGTTGACTGCCAGCTGCATGCTACGATGCGTACTATAAGTGGTACTATCAGATCCACCCCTTTACCTTGGCTCCCTGTGTTAAGCAATATCGCTCCACCTGCACTCAGACGCTCGCATGCTCTCATGCGTGAACATAAAAAGGTAACTAACAACACCACGTTACCCTTGCACGAATATAACGGTGACCACACTCGTTGTCGATTGAAGTCAAGAAAGCCTCCACATAAAACTGCCAGCAACCTGCTGGCAACTGATTTTAATATCTTGGATGCCTGGGACACCTCCTGGCAACATTACAACACAACTGGCCTTTCTATTACTAACCCGACTTCTACCCAACCTGGTTTCGATTTGCCACGTCATACCTGGACTACATTAAACCGAATAAGAACGAATCATGGACGTTGTGCTGATTCTTTCTACAAGTGGGGCATTTCAGAGTCCCCTGAGTGTGACTGCGGCGCTCCACAACAAACCATAAAACACATTGCAACTGTGTGTCCAATTCGACGTTACAATGGCAACATCTCAGACATCCATTTGGCAACTCCCGATGTAGTAGCATGGATAGACTCGCTCGATGTAAACATCTAATGTTCAAATGTACTGCTCAATGTTCAAATATTTTACTTTTTAATTTTTACTTAAAAGACGCGCAATCAAATCGATTGTAAGTTCATTTAATGTGTATCCATGTATTGTTTTAGGTAGATTTCATAGAAGAGTCTACCTATTTTTAAGTTTAATTTTTTAATGTGTCACAAAAAAAACCATACGCTAAATAAATAAAATTTAGTTAATTTATTTCATTTATTTAGTTTATTAAATTTTTTAAATTTATTTAATTTATTTAATTTATTTAATTCATTTAGTTTAATCAATTTATTTAATTTAGTTAATTAATTTTATTAATATAATTTTTTTAATTTATTTTATTTGAATAATGGATACAAATAATTTTATTCGTTTAATTTATTTAATGTATGTAATTTATTTATTTCAACTTATTTTATTTATTTAATTTATTCAATTTATTTAGTTTATTTAATTTATTTGATGTATTTGTTGGATGTATTTGGGAAAGATTTTTGTGAGCAATTTAACTTAAGTAACTTCATCATTCTATTAAATTTTTTCAATCCAATTAATTAGTTCAATTATTTCGTTTGTTTAATTAATTGGATGCAATTAATTTATTTTATTTATTTAAATTATTTAATTTATTTAAATTATTTAATTTATTTAAATTATTCAATTTATTACATTTATTTAATTTATTTAATTTATTTAATTTATTTAATTTATTTAATTTATTTAATTTATTTAATTTATTTAATTTATTTAATTTATTTAATTTATTTAATTTATTTAATTTATTTAATTTATTTAATTTATTTAATTTATTTAATTTAATTAAATTATTTAATTTATTCAATTTATTTAACTTATTTAATTTACTTAATTTATTTAATTTAGTTATGTTATTTAATTTATTAAGTTTATTTAATTTACTTAATTTATTTTATCTATCTAATGACTTTTATCTTTTTATGTTATTTAATTTCATTGGTATAATTATTTTAATTAAAAAAGTTATTAACAAAACTTGTGTACAACAACTCCTTAGGGCGCATATTGTTATTGGTCTTAATTTTTTGTTGTGAAATAAAACGTTTTGTGTAATAGTCGTTACATTAAGTGCCGCAACACATGTAAACCTTTAAGAACGGAGGTTTTTATAAGATTTATTTGTGTTATGTGACATTTATTGTATTTAATTTTTAAGTTTTATTAATGATTGCAGTTTTAAATATGTAGGTCAAACTGGTAGAAAATTTTAAGGTTAGGGCAGCGGAACACCTATTTAGAAACCAAAGGATGATGGATTCTACTTAAACTGATCATGTGATTTATTCAAATCACAGTATCTATGATATATAGATCTCTCTATTTCACATATTCAAAGGGTGAATAAAAAAAAGTTTCTGTCTTTCCGACATTAATTTTTTTTTAAATCACTTGAAATTTATGTAAGGATCGTTATTTTGAGTTTTGTGTATTCAATTTCAATCTAATTTATTTTTTTGAAATAATCCTTTAATCTACACTTAAAAAGCAAAAACAAATCTACCAATAAAATCTGACCAAAAATTATGATAATGTTCGGTAAGGATAACGTGTTTTGGTTTTTATTATATTTTGTTTGTTAATTAAAATCCATAAAATACCTTACAAGCCGTAAACAGATTTCTTACCGTCATTTTATTTGTATATAAACGTAATCATGTATAAATAAGATGAGATAATAAATATAATAAAACAGAACCGTACAACGACAATAAAATATACAAATCTCTGAAATAACATTTGAGCTAGAGGTATAGGGATATAAACAAATTATTGTTTGATATGACCGTGACATGAATAAGATTGAATTTTGTATAGTTAAAACAACATTATCTTGATATCTGTGTTGGGTATATACTAAACTGAACTACCACACAAAAAAATTCTTGGAGAGATGGTTGTGGTATTAAAAAAATTCACTGTTTTAAAGTTTTAAGTAACGTTATTATTTCATTACTAATGCAAATATCTTATATAATAGAGCAACACATGTGTTAACGAAGCACGTTCTGCCAAGAAAATCAACAAAACAAAAAAACCAAGATATACGAGTTCTTTTAAGTTTTTTTTGTTGGTGCATAATTAATGAACGACGTAATGTGACTTACGTTTTGTAAGAAAGATTGAAATTTTAAATTCAATGAACTTTGATGTTATGGATTGAGAAATCGGAAGAAGTAAAAAATATTGGCCAAAAAATGCAGATGACAATTTGTTTGGATGTTTACTATAAAGTAAATAAATTTTTTGTTATAATGAACAAAAGAACTATGAGACTTTTTTCTCACTTTTCACCAAGCTGCCCCTATAATCAAAGACCTAATTCAAGTCATAACAGACAAAATCTAAACCACACTAAAAGAACCAATTACCAGCACCAAGATAATACTTTTGAAACAACAAACTATAACGGTATCACCCAAAATCAAGCCAGATCATACAGCAGGATTTATGGTAACTGGAACGCTAACCATAATCTCTACACAACTCCATTGTCAATAATAGAAATATCCAACTAAATATGATACTTAGTTTTAAGAATTCAAATTAATTAACAGACGCACAATCTGCCTTGTAAACAGTTTCACAGACGATGACTCAAATTGTCCGATACACTATCGCTATACTAACGCGTTAGAAACCATGTCACAATTGCAAGATCTGGAATCTATAGATCGTTCAACTCTTCTTCTTAGAAAGCCTTGAAAATATAGTGGGACCTACAAATAGCCTCAAAACTAATAGTCCCTGGGCCGGCTCCGATTTCATGTGATGATTACCTCATATTTTATACTTCGTGAGGCGCCTGCCCTTGACGAGTCCGAAAACTTTAGTTCTGCCATTTTCCTCGATTCAGCCGCTTTTTCGTTCGGTAAGCTCCAAAAAATGCCGATTGCCAGGGATCTTGTAAATTTTTTTTTAACAATGAGGTTTGAAAATTTGTTTTAAAACCCGAGGATAAGCTTTTCCGACCAAAATTTGTCCGTTATTACCTAGCCCGACAACCCAAACATCCAAAATGTCACTTGTGGGACTCGACAATAGCAGACACATTTTGGTCGGACAAGCTGGTAAGCTCATATTCTAAAACAAATTTCCAACCCCTCTCCCAGCTAAAACAAAATGTGGTAGCAAATTACAAGATCGCGGGCAATTGGCATTTTTCGAGCTTGCCGAACAAAAAAGCGGCTGATTTGAGGAAAATGGTGGAACAAAAGTTTTTGGACTAAATATAAAAATAAGAGTTATAAAAAATGTTTATATTATTTAATAGTGAAAAGTTAAATAAAGTATCTTACAAATATCTAATACATATAAGAAAAATTAAGGTTTTTATAATGGATTATATTTTAGATAAAAATACAAAACACAACACAACAACAATAATAACAAATAAACTATATATACTCTTATTTCATTGCTTAATTCATTTCAAATGTATTTTTAAAATTAAATAACCAATGAAAAAAGTAAATTTAATCACTTCTAATGATACTAATTATATTTGGAATAAAAA
Organism: Diogma glabrata; assembly: GCA_963693315.1. NCBI lineage: Eukaryota > Metazoa > Arthropoda > Insecta > Diptera > Cylindrotomidae > Diogma > Diogma glabrata. The sequence continues at coordinate 10,325 of CAVNZG010000991.1, forward strand.
TACATAATTTGGTAAAATTTATGTTCATCGTTAATTTTCTTATTTATTTTTCTTTTTACTTTTTCCAACGATGAACAAAAACTTTTTTTTTATTCGGGAGGGATGTAGTAAAACCAAATATATGCTTAGTTTTTCCACAACAACTCCCCAAAATAATAATTTTTAATATTTTAATATAGTTTTTTGATACCAAAAAGAACGCAGAGTAAAGTTTTAGTTTTGATTTATTTTATCAATTGCATTTCATTAAAAGTTTGGCTTATTTTAAAAACTGCGAAACAGTTTTTAATTAAAATTGAAATAAAAATAAAAATAGCGAAAATTGGCATTATGAAATTTTAACATACAATGAATATGAGTTACAAAAACAAAAGTTTTAGCCAGTCAGTAATTACAAAGTGGTCAATCAGTGCGTCAGTCTGAAAATAAGAAATTTCGTGCTTTAAAAAATAATGAAAGATACAGTGTTACATGCTTTATAATTAGGTGATTAAGGTTTTACTTACAAATAAGTTTAATATTAATAAATAAAATTCTACATATGAGTGAACTAGCTCTAGCTACATATGCGTAGCTAGATAAAAAGTGCCACAAAACGTTTTACGTGAAGTTCAAGAAAGATCTACCTACATATAAATAAATAACCTGAGTTATTAGTATGTTTGAAAACGATTTAAGTGAAGTGTCTAGCCAAAAAAAAACAGCACTACAACTAGATTGTGATAGAACTTTCACAAACAGTAGTGTCACTTGCTCAAAAGACCGATACGATAATCAAAAACTTATTAGTATTGTTGTGGTCTGTTAAGGAAAGTTATAGTTCTTTGTAATTTTTAAACATGTTACAATACTTTAAAAGCTACTTGTTACATTAGCCTATGACAAGATAATTCACATTTAATCGACATTCAATTACTTGCACTTTGAAATGGACTGGCATTTTAAATAACATTTGCAGTGTCTTAATGAACATTTATTGGACAATTTGAGCTCTCAAAAGTATCTTAACTATCGTTTTTTTAGGAATCGGGCAGAAAACGTGGTTTTTGGAAATTTGACTCGATTTTAATTTTGGTATCAATCAATTTAGCTTCCCGAAAATTTTATGAGATTGGGGTGGTAGGACCCACCCCACCCCTCTATACCCTCTTTAAGTTTTAACATATAAAAATCTATATAAAATAAATGGGAAGCGATAAAAAAATTCAATGGCACAATTATCTTTTATTCAGACCGGAGCAACTTTTGAGTTCAAAAGTTGGTTTGAACCCCCACCCCAACCAACCCTGTGAGTGGGGTTGACACATTAAATAAGTAAAATATGTCATGTGGGGTATCGTTGGAATCAGAATTTAATAACAAATACAATCTTTCATATTATCCCCTGATCGGTTACATAGCCATTTTTACTCCCAAGGGGGTACCCTTATCGTAGAAAAAAATATTTTTGTTACATGTCATGTTTGGTGTCGATTTCAATATAATCGGGGATGCTGAGTTCAATGATGTTGATATAAATGGGGGCCGGACTCGGGGTAGACCAAAAAGGGGTGGAGGTTGGGGTCGGTTACAAAAATATCGAAATTATCGTCATAATAAAAATTGGGGTTGGACTCAGGGTAGTCCAATAATAGGTGGGGGTTCGGGGGGTCGGTTAGACAAAGTATCGAAATTATTGTCATTATTATCGATTTTTACATAATCGATTATGCTGAGTTCAATGATGATGGTAAAAATGTTGACCGGACTCAGGGTAGTTCAATAAGGGGTGGGGGTTGGGGTCGGTTATAAAAAATATCGAAATTATTATCATCATTATCAATTTTAAGAAGATGGAGGATGCTGCGTTCCATTATGATAATAAAAATTAAGGCTGGAGTCAGGGGAGTCCCATAACTGGTGGGGGTTGGGGGTCGGTTACACAAAGTATCGAAATTATTGTCATTATTATCGATTTTAACATAACCGAGGATGCTGAGTTCAATGGTGATGGTAAAAATGTTGACCGGACTCAGAGTAGTTCAATAAAGGGTGAGGGTTGGGGGTCTGGTCATGAATAGTATCAAAATTATTGTCATTATTTCGATTTTAACATAATCAAAGATGCTGAGTTCAATGGTGATGACAAAAATGGTAACCGGATTCAGGGTAGTTCAATAAGGGGTGGAAGTTGGGGGTCTGGTCATAAATAGTATCAAAACTGTCGTCATTAGTGTTGATTTCAACATACTTGAGGACGCTGAATCCAACAGTGATGTTTAAATTGGAATCAAAAATATAAGACTATCACTAAAGGGAGTTGGGGGCTGAAAGCCGAAAATGTTCACATATATATTATGGGTATTGATTTTGGATATATCAAGGGCACTGCATTCAATGGTGATGCTGAGATTAGTAATTGGGCTCTAGGGTAGAAACTAGAGGATAAGGGTTTGGGTCTAAAATTGGGGTAATGTTCAAATATATATAATAAATATTGGTTTTTCTATGAATCGAGAAAGCTGAATGGAACAACGATGTTGAAATGCAGAACCACGTAATTAAAAATTTGTACCATACCATGTTTTGGGGATAAATCAATTTAACGATATAATTCAACTAATATTTAAGAAGAACCCACTTTTAAGGGGCTCCTTTGCTAAGTAACTCTAGCCTTGGTATATAATGTATATTTGAAAATTTTTTTATTCTCCACTCTATCCTTCAGCTTCTGATTTTGCTTCTATGGTTGCTTGATTGCATATTCCAAGGTCACCATTGAATTCAGTATCCTCGATTCATAGAAAAACCAATATTTATTATGTATATTTGAACATTTCCCTAATTTTAGACCCAAACCCAAACCCTTTAGACCCTTTTAGGATAAGACTCTAGTTTCTTACCTGGATCCAAAATACTAATTTCAGCATCACCATTGCATTCAGTACCCTCAATTTATCCAAAATCGGTATCCATAATATATTTTCGGCTTTCAGCCCCACCCTTTAGCGACACCCTTATATTTTTGATTCCAATTTAAACATCACTGTTGGATTCAGCGTCCTCAAGTATGTTGAAATCAATACTAATGACGATAATTTGGATACTATTTATGACCAGATCCCCAAACCCAACCCCTTATTGAACTACCCAGAGTCTGGTCAACATTTTTACCATCACCATTGAACTCAGCATCCTCGATTACGTAAAAATCGATATGCCACCCAATCTCATAAAGTTTTCGGGAGACGGCCAAATTTGTAAAAAAAAATTTTGAAAATTTCCCCGACTGCCCGATTCTTAAAAAAACGATAGCTAAAAAACCACTTTACGTCAATATTTAGGTAAAATTGTTTTAATAATGAAGTTTAAATTGATTTGAAACTGGACGACATAGTAATTTGAAAATTAAACAAATATAGAAAATTTCAATGTCAGACGTTTTTCTTTGTCTGACTCACTTTATCAACTTAAATCAACTGCAAGTTTTCACCAAACAAAATACAGACAGACAACCTTCAAACAAAAAATGGAAAAAATTTCATCACCACATTCTGGTTGAATAACGCTACATTTTTGATGTGGTTACACTATTGTTTGTTTTTTTTTTGCAATTTGAGACAAAAAAAAAACACTGTCGGGAGCGAAGCAAAACCAGACATAAACAAAACAACAAAATCTCTAACTACAGAACTTATTTGTTTTTGTTTCATGCTACAACATAGGTATGTGATACATATGCTTTTTGAGCTTTACAGCTACTTATTAAATTTATCGAGTTATTAATTTTTGCATGTTTAAATCTTTTTTTCTAACTGTCACAAGAACACGTGCTTATTGTTAGCATATTTAATTAATAAAAGAAAAATACCAACTTATAATGAAAATCAAACAAACAGTTAATGTAAAAAATGCTTTTGTGTCTAAATCCGTACTTGCTTTCATTTATTTTACAGTAAGGAAAAACAAATATTTAGGTTTCGTTAAACTAACACGCACATTTTAGAAAGAAAAATTAATTTCGACAAACACCCCTCATTCTAATAAATGGCAAATTTAACCCTTAACGTTTAGTTTTTATTAATAACATTTTTAGACTGGTTTAAATCCTACAACATACTTAACAAGCTAATAGATAGGTTGGTTACGTTTATAATTGATTGATTAGGAAAAGAATTATAGATTTGACAAATACTAAAGTATTATTCGTTGACAAAATCGTAGGTAGCCCTCTATAATTTTTTAATAAACAACCAGCCCTTCATTAAACCTGTATAAACCTGTTTGTCATAAAATCTTACAGTAAAAAATTTAAACCGTTTTTTTTTCTTCAATTACCGTATTCAGATTGAATGTGAAAAGTAAACATCATCCTGGTCGAAAATTGAATTAAAAGAACTCTACCCTAACAACTTTTTTTCTACGATTCAATTTTAAATAATAATTTGCAAAACGTAGGACCTGTACTCGTAAGAGATTTAATTTGGTTTTTGTGTTTGTGTATATTAAATTATTTGTTTAAAACAGGGTGGTTTTGTTTGCTAATCAAATGTTTGTTGTCAGGATATATTTTAAACTTAAAAAGAAGTAGAATAGATTGTTATAAACAAGAGATTTGGTTTGAATTAGTTTGGTTGATTGAATTTTTTCATTTTTCGTATCTAAAAGCAGTAAGAACAGTCTACAGCCATTAAATTCTTTTGTTATCAAAAAGTGATGCAAACTCTGCTCTCAGTCCTAAAACTGATATTGCACATAGCTGTATGGCTTTGGTTTGACTTATATCATCTTTTTATTTTAAATATTTTTACAGCTATAGCCTATGTCCTATGATATCCTCAAAGAGTAAATTATAAAACATTGGCAACCATGAATGGCAAGGATTTTGGCAATATAGTAAGCTGATATGCAATAACTATTTCAATTAATGACTAGTTGTTGCAATTCTTTTATTAATTACCATAGCTTCTTAAAATTAGAATAAATACTATTTTCTTGAAAATTGCTAGTGGGGGAGTATTTGTGGTGAGTTTTAATAAGGTTAGGTAGCACATCAAAACTTAATAATATGTTAATCGATTATGATGCATGGTACCTTAAATTGTTTTATCCTATTTACATATTTAAATTGAAATCAAAGTTTTAAGAGTTGAACTGAGTGCTCAGTGATGTGATTGTTTTATAAATAATAGGAGCAAAAATGTTCGTCATATCTATCTATATTTTTGCTGAAGCTACCATCACAGTGTTTTAATCTCACAATCTCACATATGTATTGAAATATTAATTCTACACCTACCATCGAGTAACTCATTCTTTCCTTATCAATTTGTTTTTCAATTTTCCATTTTAGTTTTTGTGTAGTCAAACAGACAAACCACCAAACATAAAAAATGACTATTCTTGTAATCTATTTTCACTTTCGGTTTTTCGTCTCTCGTTGTTAAAATTTTTTTATGTTTGTATTATGGAAACCCAATTTTCATTTTTTTTTATTTTTAATTTGCAACAATAAAAAAAGAATGTTCATAAAAAATTTGTGAATATTTTCTGCTTTTGTGCATTGTACAATGAAAATGGAAAGTTTGTTATGTGAAAATTGTTCATTTGTTTGCTTTTTTATATTTTCGATAAAACTGGAAAATAAGACAGTGATTTACTATATTTTAGTTATAATAATGGATATAAAAAAAAATATTTTGTAGCTGGAATTCTGTGTTTGCATTTTTGTCAACAACAAAATTTTTTATTATCAAGAATGAATATTTATTTACAGAAGGAGTGTAAAGTTTTTAGATTTATTTTTCTCAAATTTTCATTATTTTTTTTTAATCCTGATGATGTGTGGTATTTGGTATGAAAATTGAGGTTTGGTGGTTTAGGTGAGGAGTTTACATGTGGTTTAATTGTATATTTTTGTTGTGTCTTATATTCTAAACGTCCATCAATTGGAATTGGAAATTTGATGAACAAAATGTTTTTCATTTGATTAACGCACAATTAGAAAAGGTAAAACAATGCTAGATCATACCGTGGATAATTTAAAACTTACTCATAACAAAAAAAATTTTCACAAGAAGTGTATTTTTAATTACTGAATGCATAAGAAAAAACATGATAGGGAGGGTGTTAAGCGCTGTTATATTCGTAATGAATGAAATATGTTCAAATATAAATAGGATATGGCAAATCGAACTCCAAAATTGAATCAACAGCTGTAAAGTACTGAAACTGTATTCAGACAACATATGCATGTGAAACATTTCTTGATGATGGCACGTTATTACTTGCTCGAAGAAACGAACCTTCATATAAAAGAGAGTGCGTTACATAATCAAGAAATATCCTACTACCTGAATTATTATAAATCCCATTTTAGTTTTGTTCCAGTTAATTTTTCAAAATTATTTGCCTTTTACCTCTTATTTTATTTTTATTTTCTCTATCGTTTTTTTTTGTTCTATATTGCTATCGTCTTTAGGTTTATGTGCTCTTTCCTTGCAAGTGTGTTAATGATCCAGGTGTGCAGCGGGTCACAAAAAATTAAAATCAAATGGCTATATCGAGGTATCATGCGATTCGTGTCGTCCCATTATCGTCCAGGTAGCTCTTTCAAATAGCCGAGTGACCTCCAGGTGTATTTTTCCTTGAAAAGCTAATATTGACAAGTTACTATATGAAATTGTACAGAGGGGACTGAATCTGGTAGATGCGTTTTACACATCTTTAGCACTTAAACTAAATCTCACCAAGAAAAGAAAACTTAGCTTAAAAACCATCACCATGAGGGACTCCATAATTAAAACTGCACAGGAGACAAAATATCTGGAAAAAATTCTCGATAGCAAACTCTCGTGGAGAAACTATATGAAAGCAGTGGTAAGCGAAGTTCGAAGTGCTTAAATGGCATAAAGAAAAATGGGGAGACAGTTCAGGCTTCCAAGAGGGATGTGTGTGTATACCATGATAGTGAGACCAAGCACTGACACTGACCAACCACTGGCCTGTATCTGCATAACGGGAGCAATAAGAACATGTTCTACCAGTGTCTATGAAGATGATGTTAGGGCTGGTTGTACTACACTTGAAGATTAAGAGCATAGTCAGAGGAACGATACTAATATTTAGTTTCCTAAAGACGGGATGACTATGCAGTTCAACTTCGATAGTAAAAACACATCGCAGTTGTGCAAAAAAGCAGAGTAGAGCAGTGTATCCACAATGTACCATTTGGCAAACGGTGTTATCAAATGGTACTCGGATGGGTCAAAAACCGAGACAGCACTGGGAACAGGAATATGTGGACAAAAACCAAATATTGTGAGCCCATGGTCATCTACCCCAGCGTTTTTCAGGCTAAAATAAAGGCAATCAAAAGATGCGCTAGCTTTTTCATAGAAAATAAATAGATAATTGCCATCTTGTCAGACAGTCAAACAGCAGTCAAGGTGTTGAAACAATTGAGCTTTTATTGAAATAATATATTATATACTACCGGATAGCTCAAAAACTGAAACACTGAATTTTTATACAAACAATAATCACTTGGAAATCTCTTATTTCCTTGAATCACAGAAACATACTATTAATTTACTAACATGAAAATAATTTAATCAAAAACAAAATTAAAAATTATACAAAGTAAAATTTAAGAAAAAAAAGCTTACATTTATTTTCCTGGTGAATGTTGTCTTCCAACATCATGTAAAGTACGCCTTAACGTTTTAATTCATAACAACATCCATCGCTGTAACAGTTTTCCTTCATCAATGCAACATGTGGATGGATAAAACTACCATCACAAACAAAAACTTTCATAACATCACCAGTTTGGGTGGTCAAAAAAATTTCATATCTTCGAAAATAAGTCGAACACTGTGATTACGAAAATAACATAAAAAATTGTTTTGCAGGAAAAAAACACTTATTTTTGGCATTACTTAAAAAATAAGCAGTCGAAAATTCATTAAAATTTTTTTTTAAATATCTTTTTCGATTTTTCTAAACCAAACTCAATTCCTTAAAAAAACTTTTGTTTTACTATCTCCTTATCTATGTCCATAAAATATAGATAAAAACAAGTATTTTTTTTATCAATAAGCGTGGGAAAATACATATAACAACTGTAGAAACTTTCAAGTTGATAGCACTTATAATTTGTGAGAAAATCGATTATGTAGAAATTCGGACGGCCACCAAAATCTCACCAATAGGGTACAGTTTTTAATTTTTTAAAGTACCATTACACCGGTCAAGACTTTTTTGTTAAAATTTCTTTAATTTACCATCTTCGTTGCGTATAGTATACTATAAACACTGTTCAAGAAAGTAATTATACTTTTTCCTTTTTCACACACTTTTCAACCCACCTGTATGCATAAACCTGTGCAATAACAAGTGCAAAGTGTAATGAAGCGCTACCTCGTTGAAACTCAACGAAGTGGTAAAGCAGGTCGCGTTCCTAGCGAGATTATTTTTTTGCCCCTGACTAGTTGCAGCCCATGGGAACGAGTAAGAAATCCTGCTATTTCAGCACAAAAAAACAATATAGTACGCGAAAAACATGAGATAATAACGGATATGATAAAAAGCAAGTGAAATAACTAGACTCGGGCGACCCCCAGATTCGAAAGTATCGCAATCAGCACGTCCAACCCCACGTTTACTCAAAAACTCTCACACTTTCACGCCTCATACACCCTCGCACCCTCACACACATGCACGCTATCACCCATATCCACATCCATGCCCATAAGTTTAATATCTCAAAATGTTCATCTTTGACTTCCCTTTTAAAATCCAATCACATAGAGCTTTCATTGTAGTGCATTTTATGTTTCAACCATAAAAAAAAACCATGGCGGTTCTTGCGGGTGAAATTGTTAAACCACCCTAACGGTAAAGTAATTTTAAATTGATTTGAAGTTAAGGTGAAAAGTTCCCGTCAGTGATTGAATCATTTAGTCAATTATTGTTGCAATGAGTTGACTTCATGTATCATTTCCTGAAAATAAATGGTAACAAATAATGCACGTTTTCTAAAATTAATAAAACCTAAATCCCGCACAGTTACAATTTGGAATGCATAAACAGAGCTGGTAAGAAATATCATTTGTTGGTTTCACTGGAAATTGTTATCAGCTATCGGTTTCTCAGCAGGAAGTGGCATAATTGTATAATAGATCCATTTGCTGATTGGTATAATAGCAATTATATAGAATTTCGATTCATCCTATAACACAAGTTCCAGACGGTATGGTGGAACACCCGGTCACGGTAGAAGATCCCATACACAATAAAAAGACGCTTCCATACTCAAATGATTAATATGTCCAAACCGATCTAGGTATTGGTATCATTACCAAATACTATTACCTTTAATCATAGAGAAACATATATAGAGAGACGTAACCTCTATTCACACAAATTGTATATAGAATACTGATAATACAAATAAAAGTACAACCAGAGATGAAAGGTTAAGCAATATACAAATTTTACAAATTATACATTGCATTCTTTCTGTCTTCAGAATAAGCGAATCAAAATAAAAAAATGAGAATTTATATTTGAAAGAGAAATATTTCTTTTGCTTTATTTTCTATTTTACTTTTACTTAAATACGAAAACATACGATAATTATAAAATAGAAAATAAAAACAAAGTACTCGTATGTATTTAAGGATTGTATTGGTATGATAATTTTTTATATCTATATATATAAAATTCTCGTGTCACAGTGTTTGTAATTAAACTCCTCCGAAACGGCTTGACTGATTTCCATGAAATTTTATGTGTATATACGGTAGGTCTGAGAATCGGTCGTAAACTATTTTTTATACCCTTAAGTGATAAGGGGGGCCCTCCCCCCAAAATTTTTTTGTATTTTTCAGACAAAATTTTTTATTTTTATTTTTTTATGATTTGACATTAAAAAATACATATAATCCCTAATTTTCCCCCTTCTACCACCAACTTCCATTTTTTAATTGCGATATTAGTACTGAAATACTCTTCAATTACTCCTCCGAAACGGCTTGACTGATTTCCATGAAATTTTATGTGTATATACGGTAGGTCTGAGAGTCAGTTGTAAACTATTTTTTATACCCTTAAGTGATAAGGGGGGCCCTTCCCCCAAAAATTTTTTATTTTTATTTTTTTATGATTTGACATTAAAAAATACATATAATCCTTCATTTTCTCCCTTCTACCACCAACGCCCATTTTTTAATTGCGATATTAGTACTGAAATACTCTTCAATTACTCCTCCGAAACGGCCTGACTGATTTCCATGAAATTTTATGTGTATATTCGGTAGGTCTGAGAATCGGTTATAAACTATGTTTTATAGCTTTAAGTGATAAGGGGGCCCTCCCCCCAAACATTTTTTGTATTTTTCAGACAAAATTTTTTATTTTTATTTTTTTATGATTTGACATTAAAAAATACATATAATCCCTAATTTTCCCTCTTCTACCACCAACCTCCATTTTTTAATTGCGATATTAGTACTGGAATACTCTTCAATTACTCCTTCGAAACGGCCTGATCGATTTCCATGAAATTTTATGTGTATATACGGTAGGTCTGAGAATCGGTCGTAAACTATTTTTTCTACCCATAAGTGATAAGGGGGCCCTCCCCACCAAAATGTTTTGTATTTTTCAGACAAAATTGTTTTATTTTTTTATGATTTGACTTTACAAAATACATATAATCAAAATACCTCCTTCTACCACCAACCTCCATTTTTTAATTGCGATATTAGTACTGGAATACTCTTCAATTCTCAGTAGTCGACAACTGATCAATCTATTAATCTATCTATCTATCTTCTATCTACATAGCAATATATGATATATAAAAATGTAAATGTTCGTTGGTTCAAAATAGGCAATCTAGGAATATACTGGATCGATTCTCTTGAAATTTGGACACAATGTTGCATTCAGAAAGTTTATTATATAGTTTTTTTTAGCGATATGTGTTTCATATAGGAATGTAAGCTGTCGACAAGCACAAGTGTCCCTCACCTGCATTAATCTCAATTCAATCTGTTTATGGTCGAGTTTCACTTAAAGACTTAATTTAATCGATTAGTTATGTATGGGTGATCTGATCACCCATATATAGTTTTGTCCAATTTATCAACCATATTTTCTGATTACCGGTTAATTGTATAACCACTCCAGTGTCCAGTGTTATTGTGTAACCAGTGTATTTATGTTTGTTAATGACTTTGTATAACAACACTTTGACCTAAATGGAAGTAGTGCTAACCACTAGACCATTCAACACATGTATACATACATTTATATACATACGGTCATAAAAATGTTCTATTTCATTTTTGCTCATTGCATGGAAATTGGCTCTATTGTATATTTTACCAAATACTTCCACACGGAATGGCATTTTGATAATTTGTTTGAAAACCAGATTGCAAAAAACGATTTTGTGCATTTGTTCAAAACAGCAGTTGACATGATGTATGTGATACATATATAAGTTTCAATAGGTCAGGTTGACAAAACGCCTGCTTGAGGACATATGAGAAGATTAAATGCTCAAACAATAAACGAAGTGACAATTAATAAAGTCGGCAATAAATTTCAAGCGGGATATATTTTTGTCAATAAAAGAGGGATTAATGATCCGAGGGGAAGATTTCCACATTTGGAAATGCCGTCAATTGTTTCACCAATACATGGTAGATATGTATGCAAAATCATTCGAAACAGAACGTTTAATATTCATTCGATTAAATCAAACCAAGTTTTTCTCTGAAGCACCAGTATATTTGCGAGAGCCAATTTAATATGACGGTTATTCACAACTAACACACACGCACAAAATCATCTCAAATGCACACGGCAAATATCCGATGCCAGCTTCGATAAAGATTTGTAGGAAGTTGTGACGAAAAATATGTAATATGAGCTTTCCAGAACATTGAATCCACTGAATCCAAAGTACGCAAAGTGATATCAAGGATTCAGTCAGTTACACGAAATTCAGTTACATGAAACGATGATCTTTTATATAAAAGAAGAGCCGCAGCAGATGGCGGTAAGGTAACAACATATAGATATGCGAAACGGGAACATGGAAATAGTTCCATAAACATGGATGGTTGTTCCATATTAATCTTTTGCTACAAAGAACATACAGATCGCACATAAACTTGGAATACGGTATATACGTCAAATCAGTCAAATACGTAAGTTAGAAAGTACTTTAATAAAGGCAACATTTCAGTTTTAGCATGCTACAATGAAGCAGCACTGTTATGTATGTATCATTCATCAATGACACGTGCAGCACTTCACCTCCAAACTAAGTTCGAGCTATGTTTGAAATCATGCTGACCGCTTACTGTTCTTCATCTACAAGAACGTTATGGGAAAAAATGTAAATCGCACATGGTTGATGATATTTCCTGTCCAATATAGCAAAATGATTGAAGATCTGTGCGTAGTATTCGCGAACTTAGTTCTCAATCAATTATTAATGCTCCCGCCGAATCGCGGTCAATGTGAAATTACGTCGTTAATATAAATACAATACTGATGATTAGGTTTAATATAAGTACAATACGGGTGATTAGCATTTCAATTCAAAAGATCACAACTGTCAATTAAATTGATGTTTGCAATCACCATTAAAAAAGATCACGCTCAATCATTAAAAGTGCGCGCTTTAGATGTAGAATGGATTGATGTTCGTATGGACAATTATTTGTTGCGTAGATAGAATAGAGGCATAAAACTAGATAACCTCTATATCTGAACCAACAATGGAGCCACAACAAATAATGTATAACCTGCAGAAGCATCGAGAAATTGAACATTAGAAACCTGTAGGTTCTCTTTTCTTAGTGAGCACTCAGCACATTGAACATATGGGTACTGAGAACATTTGTAAATCTATTTATGTTCTGTATACTGTTATATATAGAGATGACACACCTCTACAAATTCAAGAAGTTGCTTAAATTTTTTTGTGCTTACTTGAAAACTTATTTGATCGCTAATTTTTCATATATCCGAACTGATCAGCTAGAGTGCTGATTATTTTTCATCCATATTTTTAAAAAGATAAATTAAAAATTATGCGATCATTCTCATTACCACTTTTTGAAATCATTGCTACTACGTCAACAAAATGTCTGTGCACAAGCTTTATTTATAAGCGTAGCAAAGCACGCCGGGTCCTGCTAGTTTAACAAATATAATTTCATTCATTGATAATTTTTTGTTTTTGTATATTTTCTATTTTACTTTTACTTAAATACGAAAAAATACGATAATTATAAAATAGAAAAAGTGCTCGTATGTATGAGTGTTTAAATATATAATTTAAGGATTGTGTTGTGATGATAATTTTTTGTTTTTGTATATTGAAGAAGCAAATGATTGAATTTGTTATTTGGGTTACGAATTGTTTGTTTTGTTGTCAAGATTTTTTATTTATTTTTTCATCTTTTTTTAAATGGATTTGAATTATATTAAGTTTTTATTGTCCTAGGTCGATGACTTTAGATTTTAGAATATATCAATTTAGTTTGGTCAGAGTTTGATTTAAATTGATTCATTTGGTCGTGCTTGATATAATTACTTCGGTCTGAAAGACCTGAGATTACATTCATGGGCTCAAAGTGAAATTCTTACCCATGCTTTTTTGGCGTTTCTCGACGTTTTAGGACCTACTGATTCTAAAAAAGCAACAAACAAAAATGTATGCCTGTCTGTCGGCCGGCCGTCCGCCGTCCGTCCGTCACAACCTACGAAATCTAGAAAACCGCTGAACGGATTTGAAATTTTTTTTTTTTTAAATTATTGCCGAATTATTTACTATATGCCGAAAGGATTATGTGTTCGATAGCTGTACCGGAAGCGTGTCAAAAAAATCGTCAAGTGTGTCAACACAAGGAAATTTGCATATTTTTTGCTTAAAAAACGTTCATTTTAAGTGATTACGAGTAGGAACATTGAATTTGGAGAAATCATGATGGTCGGGATTGGTATGGGAGACCAAAATCTAGATTTTTGCATTATAAGTTTGTCAAAAAAATGTTGTCAAGTGTGTAAAAAGAAAGATTTTTATTTATTTTTTTACTCAATTTTTTGGAAAAAAATAAAATTAATAATATGTATGCATGAAAATATATTATTATTATAGAGAATTATGGCATTATTAGATTGTCAAAAAAATAATGTCAAGCGTGTCAAAAATGATTTCATTGATTTTTTTAGCCAATTTTTTGGAAAAAAAAATTTATCTGTTTTTATGAATTGGTTTTATTGAATTGGTTATAGTTTTTGAAATAGTTTTGGAATTTTGATAAAAGTTTGTATTTTTGATTTTGTAATAATTTTTACTATATTTTTAGAATTTTGGAAAAACTTTGAATTCTTAAGAATTTTTGGAATTTTATTAGAATTTAGAAAAAGTTTAAACTTTTGGAATGTTTTTGGTATTTTTCAATTTTTGATTTTGTTATAATTATTGCAATATTTTTAGAATTTTGGAAAAAGTTTGGATTTTTAAGAATTTTTGGAATATTAATGGAATTTAAAAAAGTTTAAGTATTTGATTTTATTCTAATTTTTGGAATATTTTTGGAATTTTGAAAAAGTTTGATTTTATTTAAGTTTTACAATATTTTTGGAATTTGAAAGAAATATGAATTTGTGATTTTGTAATATTTTCTCGAAACGCTAAATGGAGATGATTTTGAGTAGTTTGCTGAGTGTATCATCTTTTCACTAAATTATGTTAATTTTTGATCTGTTATAATTTTCCGGCAACGTATTGATGTTTCGTGTTAGTTTTGAAATAAATTTCTAAACAGAGATAAAAAGTACTTATACTTTAACAAATCAAAATAAAAAAAGAGAAACATTTATATGTATTTGAAATTTCTTTTGCTTTATATTCTATTTTACTAATGAGACAACAAAAAATACGATGGTAAAATACAATTAATAATAATAAAAAAACTCGCATGGATTAGTGTTTCCTTTGACATGTTTATATAAATATATAAAGGTTTTTAGAATTCATTGATAATTTTGGTTTGTTTTTGTAAGTTAAAAATGGTCAAAATAATTTTTCAGTTTTTGAAGAATTTGGGTTACGCGTTGTTGTTGTTGGCTACATAGATAGATAGTTGATTTATTTTTCATCTTTCAAATGCACTTTAACCATATGTTTAGGTTGTTGACTTTAGCCAATTTTTTTGGTCAGAAATTGATTTAATTTGATTTGGTTGTGTAGGATAAAAATATTTTTAAATTTCAAAATCTATGTATGAAAATTTGTATCAATTTAATGTTTTAAATTTGAATACATGAGTTCTAAAAGAATAGATTATGAAATTTAAAAATATTATTTTCCAATAATTTGTCTTATGATAACTTTAAACAAATTGGGTTTAAAGTAGTTATGCGGTTATGTGTTCTAAAAACTTTTTTACTTTATATGGCTCAAAAATACATTTACCTTAAAATTAATGTTTAATCATATCAAAGCGATACAGTAGATCGTTGTTTGTGATATATTTATAACACCTGCAGCCAAATTCTGTGACTGTGAAGTGGTGAAGTGTTAAAAATTTCTTTATTTCGATTTTATCATCAAATTTTTATCATTTTAACATTTTTTGCGATTCTATATGCAATTTATGTGCGATGTAAGTGTTAAAAAATCTTATAGTAAGTAGGCGACTCACTAAATATCAAACGTCAATGCATAAAATTTTCATTGATTGTTTTATTTAATAGAATTATTATAAAAAATCCTTTATTTATTATTTTCAAAATAAATTATTTTTTGTGAACAAAATATAATGGTTGAGCGAAATTGTTCAATTTAAGATTTGTTCAATTAATTCATGCCGTCAGTTATGCAAAGACATATTTATGAGAAATGCTGAAATAAACGAGATGTCAAGTATATTGCTATTTTTTGCAGATAAGACTTATTTTGACTCTAGTGGGGTCATAATTAAAGTTCTAATCTAACAACAGGAATTTGTTCCTCTATTGTTCAAGAAATATAGATTTTGAAAGAATTCTATAATATCTCATTAGAAGTATGTTATATTACCGTTCTGGATAAAAAGTAATCTTTGGTAAATTTTCATCACGACTACGATAGCAGACGTCGATCTTTTTAACAATATTCTGAACACACTTCTGCATAAGTGTTCAGATATAGACAGATGACGTCTTCAATGGTATTGTGCTCTTGCATTATTTGTAATTGCCAGTTTCATTTTCAAAAACCATTAAGTTCAAGAAAACAATACATAAACCTACGACAAACATGAGCGTTTTGATACATGAAATGTAAATCTAGTTGACTGTATATACGTATATACATAAAGATATATTAATTCCGAACTACGGTCTAAAACACATAAATACCAATCATTTTGAACAACACAATTTAAACATCAATTTAACTATATTTAAATATTTTCGAAGTTAAATTTGAAAAAAAATTTTGATGTTATTTTGAAATCTTAAATAAACAAATCACATTGGTGTAATTGTGTTTTTTGACATAATGGCGTTAGCAACAAAAGAATTCATTTTATTTTATCACTAACCAAAAGTCAGTGTTAACTTTTCAGTTTTAACATTTCACTAATTTAGATTTTTTTACGGTGAAATGATAAAAAATTTATCACTACACCGCTTCACAGTTACAGAATTTGGCTGCTGATGTTCTAAATAATATGATATAAGTTTATCCTTTGAGCTGCTTGTTTTAGGTAGATTTCATATAAAATTTACCTATGCAATGGGAATTCTTGGAGTTCCGGATAAAATTTTATCAAAATGAATTCCAAATTTAATAGCGAACAGGATAGTAAACATGTCAAAAGTTGAACCACATAAAGAACTTTCAAAAACCGTTCTCTTAAATCTTAAAAACTTGAAACGAAACACACCAAGATCTTCCGAATATTGTCGCCCTTTCATCATCAAAGAGATTGCAGCTTCATAATCGGACATGAAATCGGGCAAAGCAGCTGGCTTCGATAATGTCTATCCAGAATTCCTTAAAAATTGCGGAGAAAATACCAGAAAATGGCTTGCTCGCTTTTACATAATGGAAGCTGCAATATTACCAAACGTAGACGCAATTGCACAGATCAAGTATTGCCACTAACCAACTATATCGAACTTGGGTTCCAAAAAAAAATGAAAATGTCTGTTGTTTTCATGGACCTAACAGCGGCTTATGACACCGTTTGGCGAAAAGACTTAATATATAAGCTGCTCAATATTATTTCATGCCTTAAAATTGCTCAAGTTATCAACAATATGCTCACAAATCGCCTTTTCCAAGTCTATCGAAATAATGAGAAGAGTTCTTTCAGGAAATTGAGTAATGGTCTCCCACAAGGATCAGTATTGGCTCCATTATTTTTCAACATTTATGTGATCGATTTACCAACAACTCAACCAAGAATCAATTTTAAATTACTTTAAACTCAACTTATTTCAACTCAATCAATCAATTTTCAATTACTGAAAACATTTTGGATGAAGATCTAATAATACTGGGAAATTTTTTCAAGAAATGGAGATTATGTCCAAGCATGGATAAAACTGAAGTTTGTTGGGTCAATTTTAACGGAACACAAGTTACAAATAACTATAATCCGAAATTTTTGGGTCACACATTGGACAGATCACTTACACACAAATAAAATTGCTTGAAGCTTGAGGCCAAATTAAAGACAAGAAATAATATCATACAAAAACTTGCGGGATCAACATGGGGAGCTTCTGCGAATGTATTGAGAACATCTGCAATGGCTCTTGTTTTCTCCTCAGCTGAATATTGTGCGCCTGTTTGGTTGAAAAGTACACACGCAACCAAAATCGATGTACAACTTAGAACAACAATGCGTATTATCACCGGAGCAATCAACCAGACACCAATAGAATGGGATCCAGTTTTATCAAATATTAAACCTCCGCATTTGCGACGATATCAGGCCTTATTAAAAGAATATGGTAAAATAATGGACAATCAACTACTTCCAGCATATCAAGATCTCGTTACACCAAATTTTCATCGATTGAAATCTCGTAACCCACCTCCATTTTTCTTTGAAGAACTCAAAGCAAGTAATTTTGACAAAAAAGAATCATGGAAAATGAATGGACACCTTTCAAGTCTAATAATTCATTATTACTGGACATAACAGACCCCAATATCAAATTGAATGGATTTGACATTCCACGTAATTTTTAGGTGAAATTGAAAAGAATCCGGACATTAAATGGAAGATGTGCTGATTCTTTTTACAAATGGGGAGTAGTAACGTCACCGTCTTGTGATTGTGGAGCACAAAAACAAACAATTACAATATCAAGGACCAATAACAGATTTTATCTACGCAACACCGAATGCACTCGAATGGCTGAAAAATCTCGATGTTGAAGTTTGAGTTTCTTTGATTGTTAAATTTTTTTTTTTTATCACTGTACAAATGTATCCATACGCTAAATAAAATTATCTAACATAGTGCTATAATATTATCGATAATATGGTCCGAACGAAAGCAAATCAACCATGCCAACGGGTTCTTAAACTTCTCCTAGGTAATAAAAATTTATTTGTAAAATTAAAACAATTTTTTTTAAATACATAAATGAATTGTCATGAAACGATCAAATTTAGCTCAGTAATCTATAATTTCTTTGTGAATTGATATTTTTTTGTTGTCCCCTTAAATTAAAATATTTTAAGTAAAAATATGGTCAAAATTCAATTCTTTTCAAATTTCAAAACATTAAAACTGTTTTGTTGTTGTCCCGTCAAATCATCAAAAACAAAAAAAATATAAACACCATAAATAATAATAATTTCCAACCTATATTTACAATAATTTCTTCTTTTATTAATTTGTCATACACACACTCAAAAATCAATTCCTGTTGTTTTATATGTAATTTGGTTAAAAAATAATACAAAACAGAACCAAAGTTGTGTTTTTGTATTTATATTTTAAATAATAAAACAACCGTATATGATTTCTTTTGCTATGCTAAATGTTGTTGTTTTCCCTTTAAAGTTTAAATAGAAATATTTAAAGTCAAACTATAGTCAAAATGTAATCCCTTTAAAATCATAAATCATCAAACCACAACCATTTAAAATTTAAAGTATGTGCTTTTCTGCTGGTAGGTGGTTACATCTCTCGCTGGTATAATTACTCTATGACGAGCATATAAATATGAGTAATCGTCACAGGCTACATATTAACATAAAGTCCCTATCATCGACCATTGTCTAACAAATGCTTCTCTTATTTTTAAACGACCAAGTTTTTATATTAAGAGCAGATAAGAAGATCCCGTTTTACAAACTCAATTTTCTCAATTCAAAAAAATCACTTGGAACCTCTTGTAAATAATAGTTACTCCTAAAAAGTAATATATCACTTTTCAAATCAATATGCAAAAATACATACAAAGCCGGCAATCCAAAAAGTTTACCGCTATTATGTCGCAATTTTCAGATCAATATTATTTGTTTTGTTTTTATCTCTTTTCCTTAAAGTTATGTACAGACATTTTCGGCGGTAAAGTGGTACACGGTACATATATACATAACTTTAAGGAAAAGAGATAAAAACAAAACAAATAATATTGATCTAAAAATTGCGACATAATAGCGGTAAACTTTTTGGATTGCCGGCTTTGTACATATTTTATTTCATAAACTAAAACAATACATTTTTGCATATTGATTTGAAAAGTGTTATATTACTTTTTACGAGTGACTATTATTAAGAAGAGTGATTTTTACAAGTGATTTTTTAGCATTTATAAGTAACAATGTCTACAAACGGACATAACTTATTAAGTGAGGAAAGCACAAAACGTGAGTTTAATTAATTTATTAACTGATTATGATTATTATTATGTTTTGTTGAATTTTGTAACAAATCATCATCTGATGAAAAACGTGTTCAAGACAGAGTTGTGAAAACTTGACCATTTTTGATTTTCCTGAAACTTGGCATATAAGTAGTTAGGGCAAAATAAAAAATATAACTTATTTAAAATTTTTTTAAAGTGCATAGTTTGAGCATAGGGGGCAACCCAACATGCATGAAAAATGAAAATTCTGCCAATCCGATCTAACTTTGAAATTAAATTGCTCAAGAACGGCTATACCGATTTCATCAAACTTTTTTTGTTTGATAGATGATTAATTAGTCGTTTGAAAAAAAATTAATTTATTGTTTTTATGATTAATTTTTAAATGAAAATATTAAAAAAACTTGTTTAAAGATGGCGCTAGGGTCAAAGATCAATTGGAATTTGATTAATTGTTTTTCTGAAAATAGTTCTATCCTTATTCTAAAATAGTTCAAATTTACAAAGAGGCTGAAATTCTTGTTCTTGAGATATTTAATTTTAAAGATTTTTAGTACGGCTGAAATTCGAATTTTTCTTCATTTTTTCAAACAACTTTCATTAACAAAAAATTTTAAAATCAATTAAATTTATTTTTTTTTTATTTTTTAAATATAGTTCTAATCTTCCTTTAAAATATATCAAATTTACAAAGAGGCATTAATTCGTTTTCTTGAGATATTTAATTTTAACGGTTTTTAGTCATTCTAAAATTCTAATTATTCATTATTTTTTCGAACAATTTTTATCATCAAAAAATTTTAACCACTGAAGTTCGAGAAAATAATGAACAATTAGAATTTTAATCGGACTAAAACTTTTTAAAATTAAATATCTGAAGAATACGAATTAACGCCTCTTTGTAAATTTGATATATTTTAAAGGAAGGTTAGAACTATATTTAAAAAATAAAAAAAAAATAAATTTTATTGATTTTAAAATTTTTTGTTAATGGAAGTTGTTTAAAAAAATGAAGAAAAATTCGAATTTCAGCCGTACTAAAAATCTTTAAAATTAAATATCTCAAGAACAAAAATTTCAGCCTCTTTGTAAATTTGATATATTTTAGAATAAGGATAGAACTATTTTCAGAAAAAAAATTAATTAAATTCCAATTGATCTTTGACCCTAGCGCCATCTTTAAAAAAGTTTTTTTTAATATTCTTATTTAAAAATTAATTATAAAAACAATAAATTAATTTTTGTTTCTTGTCTTTAATTTGGCCTCAAGCTTCAAGCAATTTTATTTGTGTGTAAGTGATCTGTCCAATGTGTGACCCAAATATTTCGGATTATAGTTATGTGTAACTTGTGTTCCGTTAAAATTGACCCCACTCTTGGTTGAGTTGTTGGTAAATCGATCACGTAAATGTTGAAAAATAATGGAGCCAATACTGATCCTTGTGGGAGACCATTACTCAATTTCCTAAAAGAACTCTTCTCATTATTTCGATAGACTTGGAAAAGGCGATTTGTGAGCATATTGTTGATTACTTGAGCAATTTTAAGGCATGGAATAATATTGAGCAGCTTATATATTAAGTCTTTTCGCCAAACGGTGTCATAAGCCGCTGTTAGGTCCATGAAAACAACAGACATTTTCATTTTTTTTTGGAACCCAAGTTTGATATAGTTGGTTTGTGGCCATACTTGATCTGTGCAATTGCGTCCACATTTGGTAATATTGCAGTTTCCATTATGTAAAAGCGAGCAAGCCATTTTCTGGTATTTTCTTCGCAATTTTTAAGGAATTATGGATAGACATTATCGAAGCCAGCTGCTTTGCCCGATTTCATGTCCGATTATGAAGCTGCAATCTCTTTGATGATGAAAGGGTGACAATATTCGGAAGATCTTGGTGTGTTTCGTTTCAAGTTTTTAAGATTTAAGAGAACGGTTTTTGAAAGTTCTTTATGTGGTTCAACTCTTGAATGTTTACTATCCTGTTCGCTATTAAATTTGGATGTATGTTTGTTTTATCAGCAAATTTCTTTTTCCCAGCACCCAATTTTCGTATTTGACTCCATGCTTTTCTACTAGAATGTGTAAAATCCATATTTTCCATAGCAGACTTTCTTGTCGATTAGCATCTAAGGATCTTAATAGATCATCAGCTATTTCTGGGTCTCCACTTTCTTCGAATTCATTGAAAAGTCTTTCACTTTCCTCATTCCATCTTGAAATATATTCCATACGATAGCCTCGCGGTATGAATTTTTTTGCAGCTATTAGAGTAGCGCCAAGGAAACGTTCGTAGTTCTTTGCAACTTGGGGAATAAATCGTACAGAAGCATCTTTTGAAAAATGCCATGAAGTCTTTAAAAAATTCCATCTAGGTTTCGGTATTGAATGTATCATCGGGATTTGTATTCCAGCCTCTACTATTACTGGTCGATGCTGAGAATGTGGGAAACCCAATAATACTTGTCTTAAAGCATGTATTGGTTGATCTTTAGAATTAGATGAAACGAAACATAGGTCTGGGTTGTAATCTCGGCGCCATCGGCCGGATTGAAAAATACCAAGGTCTTTCGCGTCGAATATGAGATGCAAGTTTTGCTGTTCAGACCAATTTACAAGTGTTATACCGTTGATGTCATCATTCTGATATTTCCATAGTGTGTGATGGCTGTTAAAGTCTCCAATATAGATAGACCAATAAAGATGTAATTGGAAGATAGATAGATAGACCAATATAGATGTAATTGGAAGATAGATAGATAGACCAATATAGATGTAATTGGAAGAATCAATTTCTGGACTGACTTTTGAATAACCTTCGAGAGAAATTTTTTGCTGTTTTAATAATTTCGCTTTTAAAGCAAATAGAAAAAAATCGTCTTCCTCGGGTTGGCTAAGTGACTTTGGATTTTGTAGAAATTTCAACAATGAAACTAATGAGCTATCTCTTCTTTTACAAATTTGAGATTGTATTCCAAATAACAATTTTGAGCTTACATATGTCTGAATTATTTTTCTTAAGAGATTTGAATAGAAATTTTAGGATTCCCTCTGCAGATAATAATGAGGCAGCTTAACGGTTGAGAGTTTTTATTGATCTTGTGACGAACCACATCATCTTTTTTTGTATTCCATAAATGATTTAGATTTAAAACATTTGAAGTTTGTACAACTGCTGGTTTGACTCGCAAAACTGCTCAATCATGGTTTCAATAGAATTCCACATAATCTTGCAATGCAGGAGTAATTAATTGCAGGTTGTATCTCTCTTCATTCAATTCTTTTATATTATTTTGCAAAATGTTATTGCGCACTGACGATTTTTGATTTGTTCTCGTTCGGACCATATTATAAATAATATAAAACTAGATAATATAATACTTTCATAATATATTTTATAGATAATAAATGATTGATTATATTTATTTAGTGAACCATGAAATACGTCCTCTACGTCAATATATTTCATGCGTCGTTCCGTGCTGCAACAATAAGTCGCAGCATACAACCAATCGGTTTTATCGTCTTCCATCAACGAGGGATAGAAGAGAACTGTGGTTGTCAGCAATTGGAATTAAGTTGGATGATTTACAGGTAAAAAATACTTTTATTTGTGCTAAACATTTTGATCCGTCATATATCGGCAATAGTCGATTGACAAAAAATGCGGTGCCTACTCTTTTTATGTCACAGGTAAGCGATTTGAAAGATTCTAGCAGCTACCACCAATTTTCAAGTATAAGAGAGACTAATTTTCCAGTTCCAATGCAATCATCTGATGTTAGTACACAATGTGACAAAACTGATGATGAGATAGAGTTTTTAAATATAATTAACACAATCAATTGTTCGCATTGCGAATTTGACAAAAGTCTTGTCAGTGATTGTGAAAATTGTATTAAGAAGTCGAAACAACTTGCATATTATAAAAAGGAACTGGAAAATGTAAAAAAAAAATTAAAATCAACGAGACTTTTACACAATAAGTGTAAACGGAATTTTAAACTTTTAAAAGTAAAATACCGAAAAAAATGTAGTGCCACTGTTGATAATGTTATTGACAATCTCAGTGTAAATGAAAATTCTAAAAATGTTTGTAAGCTTCTGCTCAAGCAAAATTATTCATACAACAAGCATGATAAAAATTTTGCACAATGTTTGTATTATAAATCAGCTGCAACTTACAAGTATTTGAGAGATAGTTTACATTTGAAATTGCCGTCAGTTTCATCAATATACAAGTGGTCTCCTATTAAGTTTATCCCACCGGGTATTAACGAAGTGTTAATGGAGCAACATAACTCTTTTTTTGTAAATTTGCCACCAAAAGACAAAATTTGTGTTTTAAGTTTTGATGAAATTTCAATAAAGCAAGACTTAACACACAATATTTTAAGTGATAGGCTGGAAGGATTTTATGATGATGGGACCGAAAGAAAGAATGAGCTAGCCAGTTCAGCTCTATTTTTTATGGCCCGATCATTACTTTCGAACTGGAAATATGTCCTTAATTATGTTGTTGTCAACAAATCCTTTACATCCTCAAAATTAAGTGAATTAATTAAAAAAAATATTCAGTTGTGTGAAGAGAAAATGGGGTTAAATGTGGTTATGATTACTTGTGACCAAGGATCACTTAACATTCAAGCGTATAAAAGTCTTGGGATTACGCTTGAAAAGCCATATTTTGAGTTTAATGGTAAGCAAATTTTTGCACAATTTGATCCACCTCATCTAATAAAGTCTGTTCAAAATGCATTATTAAAATACCCGCTTTCTCATAGTGAACACGGCATAGCTGATATAAATGTTATATATAAAGTGTTTGAGCATGACACTAACAAAAATTGCAAACTATTGCCTAAACTTTCCCAAAACCATATAATACCCAACAATTTTGAGAAAATGAATGTTTCTTTAGCAGTTCAACTGCTAAGTAATACAGTATCCTGTGCTATTAAGACCGTGGAACAAACATGTCCAGAAATTTTAGGAGACTATATTAATAAAGCAAAATCAACAGCAAGTTTTATTGAACGGTTCAATAATATATTTGATTGTTTAAACTCGCGAAGTTTTTCATCCAGAGCACCATATGAGGCACCACTTAGAAGAGACAATGCCATCAACGATTATTTAAAAGATAGTTTAATTTATTTGAAAGATTTGAAAATTCTTTCCGAAAATGCGAACTACATTAAATTTATCAAAAATCTGCAAATTACGATTAAAGCGCAACTAATGTTAATAGAACACCTAGCTACCACTTATGAGGTAGAGTATATATTAACTGGTAAAACCAACCAAGACGCCCTTGAAAACTTCTTTTTAAAGCTACGGGGTAAAGGTGGCTTTAACTACATGCCTACTTGCAATGAAATAGGAGTTCATTATGCGAACATAATTGTTACAAAACTCATTTTCCAAAGCGAGTACAGTAATTGTAAGGCTGATGATGGAAACATGATTGATTTAGAGTGGAATACTTTTAAAGAGATATACAAAGAAAGTTTATTGTACGGCGAGCCAGAGCACGAGAAAATGCCTGAAGCGTGCGAAATAATTTATCAAACGGATAAAGATATTATGAAAACAAATGCAATCACTTATTATGCTGGCTATTGTGCCTTCAAAAAAATAAGTTGCAATAAATGTCAAAATAAATTATTAAAAGTTCAGGAGATAACAGCACCTGCAATAAATGAATCTTTTATACTCGAGAAAACGTATAATAAGTCTACTCATTATGGATCCTTGCGAGCACCTTCGTTGGAATATTCTGAAATAGCGTGCGTTTTATTAACAGTATTTGAGCAATTGTACAAAAGCAAATGTCATATGCCAAGCATTTGCGCGCATATAACTGAAAAATGTATTACTGTTATAGAAAGAGATTTTCCGGGTTTTATTCCTCCAAAAGAAGATGAGTGCTACGAACACTTAAAATCTTTATTTAATTTTTTTATTTTGGTATTAACCAGAAAAAATTCAAAGTGGTGCATATTGCGAGGTGAGTTTAAGGGCTCAAAAAATAAAAATAAATTTGCATCCACTCAAGCAAAGAAAAAATTAAAAATTTTAAATAGTTAACTTCCAACGAATGTTTTTAGAATGCTCTTGAGAATCGCCTCTTCGCTCTACCATTTTCTGTTCACATTCTAATTATAATAAATAATTAACCACTTAATGACGGAATCGTAAAATCGTTCTAAATCTTACTAACTTACTATCCTACTTTAAATTTAAATTCTATCTATTCTATAGAATCTGAACACTATTCTCTAAAAGATATAAGACATAATCTAATAAAATTGACACAATAGTGTCACACTTACTCTATTTTATATATTTCTAACATCACTAAAAGTGCTGGCTTTATTTTATACGAAATATTTTATTTTCCACAGTTCATTTGTAGTATGTTACGACTTTCAAATCGTTTAAATTTGACATAAAATGATCGAATGATAATAATAAATAAATTAACATAGAATTATAATTATTTAATTTTTTTAAGGTAGCTAATTCGAGGACTAGGCCTCTTGGGGACACCTCGCTAAAAAAAGCGCGTTGAAGTCATACCTCCTGGGTAACGTGGAAATGACTAATTAAAAATATAGCTGATACTGCATATAGCGGCAAGGCAACAATGGGTGAAATAACAATCAAATAACTATTTTTAAACAGAAGGCATAAATTGTAAATTAAAACTTTGTTCGATATCGATAAATATAAGAAATTATAAATAAATTCAGTGTTTTCATTTAAAAAAAAAACTTATGTGAGGTGAATTAGTATGACCAAATAACAATTACTAGTATGACCATATAACAATTAAGGAGCAACCTTCTGGTTGCAATTCGACCTTATATAGATTCATGAAAATTGAACCGCTGTTTTGCTGTTGGATTGATTAAACTTCTTTTGTCCTGTACATCTAATTTAAAATTCCAAGCGATCCTGCCGATCCTATTAGTTAAATTCTATTTATAGAACCAGAATTATCAAAAAAAATTATAGATCAAATTAAATATATTAACAGAAACTACTTGATCTATGTAATTTAGATACGATTTTTGTTAATTTGGTGAGAATTAGTTATAACATATCAAATCCACCAAAGAACAAATGAACGTTCTACACTGAAAAAAATCCTATATTTTTATTAACTAAAGGACTTTTGTTCTCTTACATTAACTAACTGTTTTCAATCCGTACAAAATATGCACCTGATAATAAATATTTAGTTATATTAGTTAGTTATATTAAAAGTTAGTTATATAAAAATGCCGTTAGAAATACTTGATAATAATTTCATCGGCATGACGGATAGTGTAGAATAGTGTAGAATAGTTTGCATCACAAGTGTTTTGACGCTGAAATTTGCAGGTTGAATTTTATTGTTTTTCAAAATAAAAATAAAAATTTAAGTGGCAACATATTAAAATTAAAACTTAAGTGCTTCTATTATCGACTATAGCGATAGTATCAATCAAATTTTGGTAAGTTCAAGTAAATCCATACTAATTACTTTAATTAATTTAATATAAATGAAGAAAATTAAAAACGTGTTTTTTTCATGCTAAATTGTCATACAAGAACAGTAAACAAAACAATTTTGGGATCAAAATACGAAAAAGCTCGATTTGCAATTTCAAGTCACCACAATACAAAGCTGCACAACTGGCGTCAATTAATCAATTGCAACAAGAAAAGATCAATTGGGTTCACAGCATAGTTGCAAAATTAAGTTTTAATTATTGAAAAAAACTTTCAGTTATATAAATTTTTATTTTAAATTTTACAATAGGAAAAGCTGTTTGGGCTTGCCATGCAATACTAGCCGTGTTCGGTTTGACTGAAGCAACTGAAACAACTGAAAAATTTAATGCAATTGTTGTTGTTTTTTCAATTGTTTTAGCCAAATCGAACGCACCCTACTAGTGCCAACCAACATCAAACACAACTTTATTTTGAAAGCAAAGGAAATTATTACAACAAAAAAAATATGGAGGGGCTGAAATCTCACAGCTCTGAGATATCAAGACTTCGGTCTGGGTTAAGGATTTTGATATAGTTTTCGGCAAAAAACTTTTATGGGAACATGGTATTTAGGTTTGGGGAGCGATGTATATCAAACATAGCTTTTTGTTAAAGTATATTTTGTTAAAGTATATATTCATATATTAACATAATTTAGTGAAAAGATTATACAATCAGCAAACTACCCAAAAACCTCGCAATTAAGCGTTTCGAGAAAATATTTCAAAATCACAAATTCATATTTCTTTCAAATTCCAAAAACATTGTAAAATAAAAATTCAAACTTTTTTCAAACAAAATTCTAAAAATATTTCAAAAATTATGACAAAATCACAGATTAAAACTTTTTTCAAAAATTCTAAAAATATTGCAAAAATTGTAACTTCTTCCAAAATTATAAAAATTATAATAAAATCAAAAATTTAAAATTTTTTAAAATTCCAAAAATATTCCAAAAATTCTTACAAAATCAAATATTGAAATTTTTTTCAAAATTCTAAAAATATGTATATATAAAATTCAAAATTTATTTTTCTTCAAAATTCTAAAAATATTCCAAAAATTATGATTAAAATCAGAAATTTAAACTTTTTCTAAATTCTAATAATATTCCAAAAATTCTTAAAAATTCAAAAATTGAAACTTTTTTCAAAATTCTAAAGATATATAGAAAATTAAAAAAATTTTCTTTTCAAAATTCTAAAAATATTCCAAAAATTGGAATAAAATCAAATATTTAAACTTTTTCTAAATTCTAATAATATTCCAAATATTCTTAAAAATTCATAAATTCAAACTCTTTCCAAAACTCTAAAAATATTGCAAAAATTATAACAATACAAAAATTGAAGCTTTTTCCAAAATTATAAAAATTGTAATAAAATCAAAAATTTTAAATTTTTCAAAATTCTAAAAATATTCCAAAAATTGACTTTTTCAAAATTCCAAAAATATTCAAAAACTATAACAAATTCAAAAATGTCCATGTCCAACTTCATTTTCATTTACATTTTCAGCAAACTATTCAAAAACCTTCAATTTAGCGATTCGAGAAAATATTACAAAATCACAAATTCATATTACTCAAACTTTTTTCAAAATTCTAAAAATATTCCAAAAATTATTACAAAATCAAAAATTTAAACTTTTTTATAAATTCCAAAAATTATAATAAAATCAAAACTTTAAAATTCAAAATTCAAAAAATATTCCAAAAATTCTTACAAAGTCAAAAACTAAAACTTTTTCCAAAATTCTAAAAATATTGCAAAAATTATTACAAAATCAAATATACAAACTTTTTTCAAAATTCCAAAAATATTTCAGAAATTATAACAAATTAAAAAATTTCCATGTCCAATTTCATTTTCAATTACATTTACGTCATAAAAACAGCTACATTTTTTCCCCAAAAAATTAGCTAAAAAAATCAATGAAATCATTTTTTGACACGCTTGACATTATTTTTTTGACAAACTTATAATAATAATATATTTTCTCTATAATTTTAATATATTTTCATGCATACATATTATTAATTTTATTTTTTTCCAAAAAACTTTTTCCAAAATTCTAAAAATATTGCAAAAATTATAACGAAATCAAAACTTGAAACTTTTTTCAAAATTCTAAAGTATTATATATCCAAAAATTCTATTTTTTCAACATTCTAAAAATATTGCAAAAATTATAACAAAATCAAAAATTGAAAAATACCAAAAACATTCCAAAAATTAGAATAAAATCAAATATTTAAACTTTTTCTAAATTCTAATAAAATTCCAAAAATTCTTAAGAGTTCAAAGTTTTTCCAAAATTCTAAAAATATAGCAAAAATTATTACAAAATCAAAAATACAAACTTTTATCAAAATTCCAAAACTATTTCAAAAACTATAACCAATTCAATAAAACCAATTCATAAAAACAGATAAATTTTTTTTTCCAAAAAATTGGCTAAAAAAATCAATGAAATCATTTTTGACACGCTTGACATTATTTTTTTGACAATCTAATAATGCCATAATTCTCTATAATAATAATATATTTTCATGCATACATATTATTAATTTTATTTTTTTCCAAAAAATTGAGTAAAAAAATAAATAAAAATCTTTCTTTTGACACACTTGACAACATTTTTTTCACAAACTTATAATGCAAAAATCTAGATTTTGGTCTCCCATACCAATCCCGACCATCATGATTTCTCCAAATTCAATGTTCCTACTCGTAATCACTTAAAATGAACGTTTTTTAAGCAAAAAATATGCAAATTTCCTTGTTTTGACACACTTGACGATTTTTTTGACACGCTTCCGGTACAGCTATCGAACACATAATCCTTTCGGCATATAGTAAATAATTCGGCAATAATTTTTAGAAAAAAAAAAATTCAAATCCGTTCAGCGGTTTTCTAGATTTCGTAGGTTGTGACGGACGAACGGCGGACGGCCGGCCGACAGACAGACATACATTTTTGTTTGTTGCTTTTTTAGAATCAGTAGGTCCTAAAACGTCGAGAAATGCCAAAAAAGCATGGATAAGAATTTCACTTTGAGCTCATGAATGTAATCTCAGGTCTTTCAGACCGAAGTAATTATATCAAACACGACCAAATGAATCAATTTAAATCAAACTCTGACCAAACTAAATTGATATATTCTAAAATCTAAAGTCATCGACCTAGGACAATAAAAACTTAATATAGTTCAAATCCATTTAAAAAAAGATGAAAAAATAAATAAAAAATCTTGACAACAAAACAAACAATTCGTAACCCAAATAACAAATTCAATCATTTGCTTCTTCAATATACAAAAACAAAAAATTATCATCACAACACAATCCTTAAATTATATATTTAAACACTCATACATACGAGCACTTTTTCTATTTTATAATTATCGTATTTTTTCGTATTTAAGTAAAAGTAAAATAGAAAATATACAAAAACAAAAAATTATCAATGAATGAAATTATATTTGTTAAATATAAAAAATTATCATACCAATACAATCCTTAAATACATACGAGTACTTTGTTTTTATTTTCTATTTTATAATTATCGTATGTTTTCGTATTTAAGTAAAAGTAAAATAGAAAATAAAGCAAAAGAAATATTTCTCTTTCAAATATAAATTCTCATTTTTTTATTTTGATTCGCTTATTCTGAAGACAGAAAGAATGCAATGTATAATTTGTAAAATTTGTATATTGCTTAACCTTTCATCTCTGGTTGTACTTTTATTTGTATTATCAGTATTCTATATACAATTTGTGTGAATAGAGGTTACGTCTCTCTATATATGTTTCTCTATGCTTTAATCAATTATTTACACAAGGTCAACCATCTCAACATCGCTTATTATTAACCACCTTTTTTTAAAATTAAATTAAATTTATAATACCAGAATCTACAAATAACGGTAGGTCCTGGCTTGATGTGACGGAAACAATCGAATATACACAGGTTTGACTTCTGAAATAACTCAAAATGAAGGTAGTCTTTACGACCTATGATAACCGTAAACACCGTTGATGCGTATAAAAAAACTTATTTAATCTAGCACATTCGCCTCTTACTCATGCTCATACTTATCCACATTCATATACACACACTCATACACATACATACACAATTATACTCATCCATGCATATTAAAAATAAAAAATAAATATAACTCACCCCATGTGGTGGTGGACCACACTCCTTCGATCCTGCTCTGCCTTAGCCGGTCATCGTTTTGAGAATTGTAGAACTTGAGAGAAACGTATATCATCGATGGATCACGATGATGGAACTTAAATATCCACAACTTTCAGCCAATTACATATTTTCAATCTATCAGGTTGACGTAAAAATATTTATATCCTTGATGAGTTTCGTTGCCATGATTCAAAAACAAACACCAAACAAGTAAACCAATCAAATACTCGCTGGCTCCTGCTGCCTTAATTCTCATCCAACTTCGGCTCGTTGGGAATTTTATTAACAATAAATAGATTTACGTATTTGAGTTAAATGCTTGACAATCGAAATATAAAACTGAACTCAAAAATTCTTCGGCAAGTTTCACTTTCTCCTCAGTAATAACAACAGTTCACATAAAAAAAATAACGCGAGTTCGCGATACAATTATCACACAGTTCTATTGGTTTTAAAACAGAAAAAAAAAAAATTAATTTTTTTGAAATATTTCTTTAAAAAATTATTTTTTTTATTTTTATTACTTATTTTCGGAATCGTATCACTTTAAAACTAATCATATCTTGATTATATAAATCAACAATTATCGAAACTTATATATATATTGATGTACAAACAAAAATTCACATGGAACAAGACAAAACATTGTCCTAATTAATTTAATTCTAGTGACTAAATTTACGTGGCACGACTTAAAATAAATTTGTTGATTATTAGAATTATTTTCACACAGCCGAAAGAAATCTAAGTTGACTAGCCATTGATTAATTCACATTACCGATAACAACATGAGTTGATTCAATTAATGATACTAATTTCTTTTTTATAATCACTTCCATACATGATACGTGAATGAAGACATGCAATTCGTTAACACACTCACTAATAATTTTTGTTTTTAGCACGGGCTTATTAATTGTTATTCTTCTTACCATCCCAAAAGAAAAAAAATCGAAATCCAAAAGGAAAAAAATGTTTTTCCAGCTCCACATGTAAACGTCAAAAAACAATCAACAGCTGTGAGTTTTCTTCACAAAAATAGTCGACTAAGAGACCGCTATACGAAAAATTGGCGTAAATAAAACGATTTTACATCTCAAATTAAATCATTGCGTTGATTTGGTTTTCTTATAGGGCATTTACATTTGAAAAATAGGTGTACTAAAAAAAGAGTCTTCGCTAATGTAAATAGTGACATCCACCATGAAACGTATTTAGGAAATTACATTTAGACTGCGGCCCAATTGTACCAAACGTGCTAAATCAATTTAGTCAACTATTTTAATTGGCCAAATCAATATTTTGTTTCTAACTAATTTGGAAGAATTTCATACTTTAAACAATAACTGCCAATTTCATTATATCAATTTGAATTAAAATTCGGTGTTTTTATGAAACCAAATTTAGACTTAGCAGTTAATTGGAACCCAGTATTATTAGTGTATCTGCTAGGGAATTTTTATAACCAACAGGCATTAAAATATCAAACTACAACCAATTTATAGCAGAACATCGTTAGCAAGATTTATACATAGTGGAAATATGAAACGATGCTATTATACAAGTATACAACTGTTCTATGTTAATTTCTGTAGCGACTGACGAATACAAACTGAAAACAGAAAATCACACTGGAAAACCTTACACAACCTTTTTAGGCCAATCTTTGCTTTACGAAAACTATGGTAGATGACAACCGGTTTGAGTTTAAAAAAAAATAATCATGAAAGTCTCAGCCAATGCAAA
The DNA here is from genome assembly GCA_963693315.1 of Diogma glabrata. Lineage (NCBI taxonomy): Eukaryota > Metazoa > Arthropoda > Insecta > Diptera > Cylindrotomidae > Diogma > Diogma glabrata. The sequence goes on from CAVNZG010000991.1 coordinate 43,715, forward strand.
TTTGATGCGTATGAGAGCGCAGTGTAACTCCATATCAGTGTATTACACATGAAGGATATTTACAACTGGTTAACCGTGGTTAATGGTCACAAATTGAACAAAGAATATTACAATGGGAAACATAACACTACCATTTTTAGAATATAAAAACTTTATAGCGGAAACCATAGTAAATGAAGACTATGGATTGAGTACAAGAACCTATTTTTTGTTTTTTTAAAACAAATGAAGACAACTATGAAACAAATCTGAGGATTTATGTTAAGGTAAAATTGGTGTGAGCGGGACAGTGGTTTGAATTGTAATAATGGAGTTTGAATTACCCGTCATAACAAAAGTCATCATTTTTAAATAAAATATTTTTAATTTTTATACTACTATTTAATACTGTGTATGAAGAACAACTGACACTCGCGATATTCTATATTCATTACTTCACCACAATTTTAAATTGTGTAAAGTAATGCAATCTATCGAGAAAAAAAAAACTTGCAAACCCCAAATTTTGTTTTTTCTTTTGTTTTGGACCATCCTCTATCTAAATAGCCAATAAAAATTTTGGTGTAGGTCTGTGTGTGGGTGGGTGTGTCTTTGTGTGGGTGGGTGACTTTTCTGTATAGGATCTTGATGAAACTTTGGCAAACGATACAGGTTCCCTTGAAACTGGTAGATCTGGATTCATTTCAAATTTGGACGAAATGGCGGGGGTCTCCCAAACACCTCTAAGTTTAAATCTTGAATAACTTCTAATCCCGGTTTATGATCTAATAGAAACTTGCTATATAAGGTTTTAGTACTGTTTCCAATATTCCTGCATACCAACTCCAGGTTTGTCACTTCCGTAAAAAAAATTTTTTTCAGGTGTGGTTATTGTAGTGTCTAAGTGCTACCTTTCCGGTTCAATTCATTTTAATAAATTAATTGGACAACCCTAACAAATTAAATGAAATGTATAACAGTTTAATGTATATAATAATTTGATATTCCAATAAACATTAATCAGTAATAAATTAAACTTGTTCGAGTGCACATTAAAATTAATATTAAAATTATAAATAATCAAAATAAAATAATTGTAAAAACTAGTGAATAAACTTGCGAATATTTAATGTGTTGTTTTAATATATATTATAAAAGGCTAAAACAATACATTTTGGTGACCCCGACGTGATAACGGCAAAATAACCGATCACGCAGTTAAAACGCAAGTTATTCATCGTTTGTTAAAGATAAATATCCACGAACTGTTATTTAATTTAAAAAAAAAACATTTAATTTTTCGAAATAAAAAGTTACTAAAATTATTAATATGGTGCATTTTTTTATGTGAATAAAGCCCAGTTAAAATAAATTACTTTATTTAATCATGTATGTGGAAACAAAAAAATAATTTTAACGTCATTAAAAGGCATAAAATCATCATTAAAAGCCGTATCAAAATAAGCAGCATAATAATAAAACGGGTGTTGACCGAATCACATCTCGCTCCGTGGGAGCCACAGAGAAGGCAGGGCCGATCCCGCACTCTTGTGGGACTATTATTAACAAAACAAAACTATTTGGAACATTATTAACAAAAAAAACATCAAGGACATAACAGCGTTATACACATTTGGATTATTTCAACATCAACATTATCAAGATTGTATCAAACCAACAAATGTAAAATACAAATAAGTACCGTATAAACGAGATACATAAGTAAAAAATTAAATTTTTTTTATAAAATTAATTTAACAAATAATTTTTATAACTTTAATAACCCTTACGGAATACAAACATAAAAACATATGATTTGTTTATATTTTTTTTTATGATTTGGAATATTTTTTTTTATTTTTGAAAAAGGAAATATTAATTTATAAGATTTAAATATAACTTTTTTTTATATAATCTAAATCTAAAATCAAATTTGATAATACTATATCTTGTAGAATCATCTAAATATTATTTTTGTTCTGCAATTTTGTAAGTTCTGCATTTCATTTAATTTCATTGGGTTTGTTAAGTAACAAAGGTACGCATAATTTCTATGAATTCAAACATTTTTTTTTTTGGAGTATACACATTTTTGTGAATTTTGTGAATTTTAAAAGGCGAATTGGTGTTGAACAATATTTTCAATTGATTTAACTTTATATATATATATTTCTTAAACAAAAGATTTTTTTTAGAATAATTATTTTTTCTTTTTGGTTGTCTTTAACCCTTTTAATATCAATTACATATACAAAATGACTGATGATGAAAATAAAACCAAAAATGAGACAGCATATTCAGTTGCGGCTGTTTCTTCAGCCTTACCACCATTTTGGCCAAAAAATCCTCGCGTATGGTTTAAACATGCTGAAAGCATTATGGATTCTTCTAAAATTACTAGAGATCAATCACGATTCGATCACATAATCAGACATATTGATTATAGTGTTAGTGAGCTTATTAGCGATGTGATATTGAATCCTCCGGTTACTGATAAATACGATACTCTCAAAAATAAAATTATTAGTAGACTAGAGGAATCGGAAGCTCGTAGAATTAATAGCTTAGTTCAAACCGTCCAAATTGGTAATGAGTGTCCATCACGGTTTTACAGACAGATGGAACAGGTCGCGGGTGAATCTACCGCTATCAATAAAAGTCTTTTAAAACAATTATGGATTAATAAATTACCAGACTATATCGCGTCAATAATTGTTTCTATGCAAGACCAAGATATTTCGCAATTACAAACAAAAGCTGATGATATATGGGGTTTAAAAAATCCTATCACAAATCCCTTTTGCAATATTGTTGAACAAACTTCTTCGCAAAATTTATCTGGCAACTACAGAAATAATGCCAGTTCAAGTGAGCTCAATCTTTCAGAACTAGTTCTTTCCGTTAACGATATTTGCAGAAGACTTGATCAATGGGAAACTCAACTAAATAGTCGAGACCGATCGAATGCTCGTTCGCGTTCACGTTTTCGTTCTCACTCAAGGACAAGGCGTAATTTTTCAAGACCCAATCGATCACCATCCTTCAATAGACGTCTTTGCTGGTACCATTTTCGTTTCAGAAATCGTGCACGCAAATGTCAGGGTGATGGTTGCACTTTCCAGAAAAACATTCCTTCTGAACAGAATTCAAAAAACTAAATAAGCCCGAACTATGGGGCACTTTATATCAAAAAGATTATTTGTCCGATTCTCAAACTCTAAACTAAGATTCCTAATTGATATTTCCGTCATTCCACCAACATCTTATCAGTTCCTAAAAGCTGATGAGCATCCAATATTGACTGCTGCAAATGGAACAGCTATTAAAACCTTTGGAAAGTGTTTCTTAAATATAAATTTAGGTTTACGCAGGGAATTTCCTTTCGTTTTTGTCGTTGCTGCAATCAATAAGCCTATTTTGGGCGCGGATTTTTTAACAAAATACGGTCTTACAGTCGATTTAAAAGCAAAACGTCTTATCGATTCATATACTGAACTATCTGTCAATGCTTCGATATGTATCGATAATTCTGAAATTTTAAGTACCCGTCAATTTGTTGTAAATGGAACATTCGGCTCACTTTTGAAAGAATTTCCATCTCTATCAGCAGAACCTGAATATAACATTCCAGTTAAACATACTGTCGTTCACCGCATTATCACTGAAGGACAACTGCCCTACTCCCGTCCTCGTAGGTTAGACCCTCAAAAACTGGCCATTGCCAGAACTGAATTTCAACATATGGTGCAACTAGGAATATGTCGTGAATCTTCTTCGCCCGCTTGCTCACCGTTACATTTAGTGCCAAAAAAGGATAATAATGATTGGCGTCCTTGTGGTGATTTTTGGAGATTGAATGCGATAACAGTGCCTGACCGTTATCCAATTCCGCACATTCACGATTTCTCATCTAATTTGCAAGGTTGTACTATATTTTCCAAAATTGATTTAATTAGAGCTTTCCATCAAATCCCTGTTGCTATCGAAGATGTACATAAGACAGCAATTATTGTACCTTTTGGCCTGTTTGAGTTTGTGCGTATGCCATATGGGCTACGGAATGCTGCACAAACATTCCAAAGATTTATGGATCAAGTATCATTTCTATCTTCACTCGCTGTGTGATACACAAGTGTTTTGTCATTTGCTTTTAGTATAATTATAATAAATAAACTTTTACAACAAACGTATAATTATAATAAATTAACTTTTACATCAAACGTTAACTTTTAATAGAAACTTAAGAATAATGATGTTTTACAGTATATTAAAATCATTAAATCATAAATGAATTAATTTTTGTTGAACAAAAGAAAGAAAAGCGCAAGGTATAGTGATAAAATTCATCATAAGCTATTACGGTTAATGGTTTATCTTAATTTAATTTGCAAAAAATATATTAAACAATCAATTTATTGAAACATAAAATATTTCTTAGTGCATAGTGCATAAATGAACTAGTTTTTGTTAAAACAAAAGATAAAAAAGCGCAAGGTGTAGTGATAAAATCCATCATAAGCTATTACGGTTAACGGTTTATCCTAATTTAATTTGCAAAATAATATACTAAATAAACAGTTTAATAAAACATAAAATATTACTTAGTGACGTGAACTATTTTTAATTGCTGTTTCGTTGACTTTTTTAAATTATGGCATGTGTTATATGCAAAAAAAAATTATCACGCACTAGAAAGGGTGCTAAATGTGCTAACTGTAATAGTGAATATCATCAGGAATGTGGGGGATTTTCTGTAGAAATTATGTGTGAGATTGAAACTGGCGGATTACAGTGGCAATGTCAAAACTGCAGATTGGAGCCTGGAAATGTTAATAAATCAATTGCTATTTTCGACGTTGATGCAGATAGCGACGTGGAGGATGATTTAACAACACTCAAAAATTCTTTTGAGGAGTTTAGTTTGGAAATGAAAGCGCTTCAAGCCCAACAAGAGACATTTGCTTCTTCGTTACAACTTGTGAATAAAAAATTTGATAAAATACTGAAAATCTACAAAATTGTGGAAAGTCAGGATAAACGCATTCTTACCCTTGAAAGTGAAAACAGCCAATTAAAGAAAGATATGGCCAATATTAATCAAAAATTAAACCAAATGGATCAAAGCGCTAGAAACTTTATACAAAAACTTGATATTATGGATGAAAACTCACGTAATCAAAATATTGTTTTCCATGGTATTCCAACTCAGGAAAATGAAAATCTTATAGATGTTGTCAAAACGATATTAGAAAAATTAAAAATACCTTCATGTTTAAGTGGAATCAGTAATTGCCGGCGAACACGAATCAATGAAAACTCATCTAGTGCTATAATTATTCAATGTGTCAATCCAGAAATCAAACAAAAAATATTTGATGCTTATAAAACTAAAAAAATCGACCTTGAACGTTATTTGTCTGCAGCTGATTTTGGACTTTCTAATAAACAAAATGATGACGTCAAAAACCGTTTTATTATTACCGATCATCTTTCATCTCACAAGCAAATACTGCTTCACAAAGCAAAAAAATTAAAAAAGGACAAATTGTATGAATTTGTTTGGGTTCAAAACGGAAATATTTTGATTCGCAAGGAACATAAATCAAAAATTATTAAAATTACATCAGAAATTCAAATTGAAAATTTATTCATAAATACTACTCAAGAGGATAATTAATATAAGCCCTAACCAGTTCTAGCATTTTTATTATTTTTTTGTTTTTTGGTATTACTTTTCCTTGTTTCTTTTTTTTCTACTGTTTTATTTAATTTAATATACATTTATATATCTTTTAGTTAATAATAAGTTAAAATATATTAAAATATTAAGTTTAAGCTACACTTTTTTGATTTGACAAATTTTTGTGTCTTTTGTTTATTTTTTTAAAATCAGTTTTACATTTCATTTTTGTTGTTTTTGATTATTGCCAGTGCATTTATTGCAGTTTATAAATTTTTAGTTTGTTTTGTTTTTAAGAATAGTTTTGTTTTTAAGAATAAGCCTTTATTATTTTTTTTTTTTTTTTTGATTAATTCAAGTTAATTGAGTGTTATATAAGTTAATTAAGTGTTTTGTTTATTTATATATAATTGTACTAATTTTGTATAAAATATCACCAACATGTAATTGGATTTATCTGTTTGTTGGATTGGGAATGAATAAAAAAAAAAAAAAAAAAAAAAAAAAAAAAAAAAGTAACTAAAGGTCTAGATTTTATCTTTGTTTACGTGGATGATATATTAGTTGCAAGTAAGACTAACGCAGAACATATCGAACATTTACGTATATTATTTCAAAGACTTTCGGAATTCGGACTTAATATAAAACCTTCTAAATGTATACTTGGAGTGTCGTCCATTGATTTTTTAAGTCAAAACATAACTCGCGAAGGAATAACTCCATCTGAAGACCGAATAGCAGCTATACGTGATTTTCCATAACCCTCATCCATAACTCAAGCACAACGCTTTATGGGAATGGTGAATTATTATCACAGATTCATATCTAAACTTGCAGACGTTAGTGCTCCTATATACGATCACTTAGCCAAGCAACTTAAAAACAAAAACAAGAAAATTCGTGAAGAATTTTTATGGCCAGACGATTGTAAAATTGCTGTGGAATTAATAAAAGAAGCTCTCGTTAATGCTACACTGTTAGTTCATCCAAAACAAAATGGTGAATTTCGAATATGCACAGATGCATCTGGTATAGCAGTTGGTGCTGCCTTAGAACAAAGAAATAACGGACGTTGGGAACCCCTTGGATTTCATTCTAAAAAACTTACACCTGCCGAACAGAAATACTCTACGTTTGACAGGGAACTTCTTGCAATATACCTCTCTATAAAGCATTTTCGGTATTTTATTGAAGGCCGCGAATTTTCTGTCTTTACTGATCATAAACCTTTGATCTCAGCAATTGCATCTAAATCACAAAAAAGTCCAAGACAGACACGCCATTTAGACTTTATAGCTCAGTTCACTACTGACATTCGTTATGTTAAAGGAATTGAAAATGTTGTAGCTGATACGCTTTCTCGCATACTTGAGAATTCAGGCATACAACTTACGGGACTAGATATTGAAAAACTTATTAAGTTACAGCTTAATGATACTGAACTTCATCATATCCTTAAATCACAACAATCTTCGAAAAGTTCCAAAGTAAAACTTGAACACGTTAGTTTTGAAGATTGTGATCAACCAATTTGGTGCGAGGTTGCAACCGGAAAGTACAGACCGTACATTCCAGAACCTCTTCGTCGAACTCTGTTTGACTGTTACCATTGCTTATCACATCCCGGCGTACGAGCGACACGAAAATTCGTTTCCTCAAAAGTATTTTGGCCATCAATGAACACCGATGTGGGTAAATGGGTTAAATATTGTTTAGATTGTCAGCAATCAAAACATCATAGAAATACACACTCTGAGTTTGGCCGTTTCGCATTACCAACCGGAAGGTTTGAAAAGATACATATAGATATCGTTGGACCACTTACTCCATCTGATGGTTATACATATCTTCTAGCTATCGTGGACCGTTATACTAGGTGGCCAGAAGCTATTCCATTAAAAGATATCACAGCCCAAACAGTCGTAAGAGCATTTATTGAACAATATGTAGCGAGATATGGAATTCCACTTGAAATCGTCACTGACCAAGGAGGTCAGTTTGAGTCCAAGCTATTTAAGGAACTTTGCAGCTTGTTGGGTACTGACAAGATGCGAACAACATCTAACAACCCTAAATGCAATGGAATGGTGGAGAGATTTCACCGTCAGCTAAAAGCTTCTTTGAGAGCTCGAGGTAAAACAACTAACTGGATTCACGAATTACCTTTTGTTTTATTAGGAATCAGAACTTCTATAAAAACAGATCTGCAATGCACCCCGTCAGACCTGGTTTATGGTCAAAGCCTAAGAATTCCAGGAGAACTCGTCCTTCAACCATCAAACTCGCAGATATTTGATCCTACTAGCTTAGCAGACGACTTAAGGCAGTTTATGCGAAATTTAATACCAACTGACACCCGCACTCACCCACAAAACAATATATATATCCCTAAAGATTTAAGTGAGTGTGATTATGTATGGTTACGAGTTGACAAAATAAAAACTTCATTAAGTCAACCGTATGAAGGACCTTATAAAGTAATCCGACGGTTTCGAAAATACTTCGTAATTGAAATTAAAGGGAAATCGTCTTCAGTACCTGTAGACCGATTGAGGCCAGCATACGTCACTGATACTATCAATTCCAAAATTCCAGATGTTTCAAGAAAAAATGTTCGTTTTAAATTTTGAATCAATTTGATGGATTCCAAAATTTTTTTCTTTCAATAGGGGGGAGTACTGTAGTGTCTAAGTGCTACCTTTCCGGTTCAATTCATTTTAATAAATTAATTGGACAACCCTAACAAATTAAATGAAATGTATAACAGTTTAATGTATATAATAATTTGATATTCCAATAAACATTAATCAGTAATAAATTAAACTTGTTCGAGTGCACATTAAAATTAATATTAAAATTATAAATAATCAAAATAAAATAATTGTAAAAACTAGTGAATAAACTTGCGAATATTTAATGTGTTGTTTTAATATATATTATAAAAGGCTAAAACAATACAGTTATAAACACTAAATTTTTTTTGTTTACTTTTTTTCGTACAACAGAATTTATGTTTGTTGGAATAATACTGCTCTCTTTAGTATTTTTATAATTAGAACTACGCGAAATCTATAACATTGGTTAGCTTCTAATTAAAGTATTTGATGGATATTAGCTCATTATATATCCAGAACGCTATGTTTCCAGAGCTGTGGTGAAGTCAGCCTATGCATGAGCGTCGCAATATTTTTGTTTAGGTTTTCTAATTAGTTGGGGTGTGGTAGTTTAACGAGTTGGCTCTATAGCCAAAAAGTGGTTTGAGTCGAGCTTTTTTTTAAATTTTTGGTTTAAGTTTTTGAATTTTTGAGTTTAGTCAATTAATTTAGTTTTTAATTATTAAGTGGAATGGACCGGGAGTTTTGAAATTTTAGATCGGTGCATGTGATTTTGAGTTGTGAGTTTAGAGTGATGTAAGAACACTAAGTTATTTTTTGATTGGCGTAATAGAAATAAATATATGTGGAAAATAACCAAAAGTCTAATTGAATAACAATAAAATAATGTTGCAAAATTGAAAAATGTTAATAGAAATATTCGTGGAACAGAATTAAAAGTTTAATTTATTTTGGAATTTCGATCGAATAAATATAATATAATGTTGCAAAAGTTAAAATGTTAATAGAATTCATATGCGAAAAATAACCAAAAGTTTAATTTATTTTTGAACATTCGATCAACTAAATATTATACTGTGTTGCAAGATTTAAAAAAAAAGTTACCGCAAATTTCAAACAATGTAATACCAAAATAAATAAACAAAAGAAAAAAAATTGAATATACGCTTAATTTTATTTGGAACCAGAACAGGAAGAGAATTTGACGATTTGAGCGTGAAAAGGTGATCAACACATTTTGAAAGGGTGAGGGAACGATTTGATGTTTTTTAACTGGCATTGTCATGTTGTTGTTTGGAGTAAAACTTTTTAATGTTTTTTAATGTTTTTTAATTTTTAATGTTTAATGTTTTTTGTTAAGTTGTGAAGGGTTAACATAAAATTTAAGGACAGTTGTGACTCAGCAGTGCAACCACCCATCAAACCTGGGTTGTGTTTTGAGGCACGCGATGTTTTGCTTTTTTGAAATTTTCTTGTGAGTGAGGTTGGTCGAGAGAAATCACGCCAGCTCCAGCTTTAAGCGGGTGAATGTAGGTATTGCGTGCACGACCAACTGGTAGAACTTCACGGTCTACTAAACCTCCTACTACATCGGAAGCCTAAAAACGATTTAATAATTGATTCTGTTGTTTAATAGTCAACGCAAGCTTATTTTAGCACATGTAAAGATGAGCGTCAAAAGGATAAGGTCTTAATCTTGACAACAGATTGCAAATGTCAGAAAAAAAACGAAACACAAATCAAAGTAAATTAAAACAAATTGGCTCGGAAATAATTAGAGTTTTGCTCTTGCAAATTGTTGACAAAATTCAAATGGGAATTTTTGGGTTTAAAACTCTATTAGAGACTTTCAGTCCTAAGTTCTTTAGTTTTACATATGACCAATTTTGGAACTAAAAGTTCAAGCGCACTTTACTTAGCATTTATCGTCGTTTTGCACAAGTATATTATTTTCAAATGCTATTATTCTTAAATTTTAATTTAAATAAAACATGTTTATTTATATGCTTAAAAAATAAAATTAATTCGGATTATAACAAATAAACACTAAACATGTATTCTATTTCGTATTACAAGTTTTAATATTTACATCAAAATAAATATTTTATTCACAAATCTAATTTTAGTTATGATGGATTACACACGAATTTAATTTCAAATACACAAAATGAAACATGTTTTGTGTTCTCGATAAAGCCTTTATTTGAAGCATTAAAAAGTGAAATTAAAAATAATAATGTTAGTAATTATTGTTCGATTCAGGTAACACATTTTTGGTATCCTGTATCCCAGAATACAATAATCATTTTGTACTACTAAATCAATCAATTTTCGTTTTCTATAAGTTCATTCCCATTGAATTTATTACTTGACAGACGAAACAATATCATCTGCCCTTCTCTAATTTATCTATTTACTCATTTTAATTGTTTTTCTAAACATTTTGAACATTCCATCAACAGCGAATGTCAAAAAAGGAAAACAAAACGTTTTGGATGGAAAATCTTAAACAATTCGTGATTAGAATTTTTAAGCAAAAGAAATGTTTGTAATGAGTTTTGACAAATTTGTAGAATTTACAATAATTGAAATAAATTTGTTTTTGAAACTGGGAAAACAGACGTTGTGTTATTTCAACTGTTTGTGATATACATAATCTTTTCCTTCCTTTGTGATTTAAAGATTGATTTACACTGACGAGCATTGGATTTACATCCAACATGAATTAATGTTTTTCAATGAACTCCAGCAATTATAATATTTATTCTTCAAATTCAATTAATTTCTTAATCAAACTTATAATCACCATTTTATCTCCATTAACCAGAAATTATAATAATTAGAAAACTTCAACCTTAAAAATTAAAATTATTTCCATTTAAATATTTCTCCTGTTCAAACTAATTAATTAATCAATTAATTAAAATTGATGATAATGAATAATGACATTAAAATATTTTCTCAATTTTCCTTATCAACTTCGTATTTGGATAATTATTTTCATTTTATTAAAAAATACAAAAAAAAATTTATCTTCATTTTAAATTAAAAATAAATTTTAACGAAAATAAAAAAAATTCTTCTCGACAATAAGATGAAAATTTTTGAAAATTCATCATGATTCAGAGGAATTAGTACTTACAAAAAAAAAAACGAAGAGAAAAGTTTTTCCAAAGTTATTTTTCTGTGATGTGTTTTTATGTAATTTAAATATTGTTGTTGTTATTATTTGCTAAAATTGAGAATTTTAAAATAAGGGTTGAATTTTGAGTGAAATGAGTTTTGAATTAGGGTTATTTGTTACAAAATAAGGGTTAAACTTTTTTTTACATTTGATTTTCAAATTATATTATTACGATGTTTTTTTGTTTTTTGGTATGGAATATGGAATGTTACGATATCGTTTAATTTTTATTTGACAGGATTTCCGTTTGTATTTCAATCGGAAATATTTTGAAAATTAAAAATTATCGAAGACCAATGTATGTTTAGGTTAGTTTTGAAAATTACGGTAAATAAAAATGTCTACCTTGTGTTATGGTTTGTACTCTGCAGCTTGTTGCGAGATCGACAAAACTTTGTCGCTTTGGCGCAACACTAATAACAATGGGTTAGATTTTAGACGATATTGAACAAAGTGGTAAGAGGTTGACCAAACATATGTTTGTTTTAAAATTCAATAACTTTAAGCTCTGATATCATAAATCGACCGAACAGCTTGTAAGGTTATAATATAACCCATCTCGTTATTTCGTCACAAGTTTCTTATAGTTTTTAAGCGATTTGGACAAAACTTTGGACCATTATTTCTATTTACTCTATGAACGAATGGTAAGATCTTTGATATAAAAGATTACTTTCACCTGAGCAATTACGATACCGAAATTATCAGTTATGGAATCAGTGGCTTCTGTGAAAAGTTGTGCGATCAAACACAAATCTTTCGCGATATTGTAAATTCATACTTTACCAAGCAATAATACGACCTTTGATAACCTTTAGAAGTGAAAACTGAACCACTAATTGCAGAATTCTATCAAAATTTTACAGGAAGGTAATACGAACAATTTACGGTTCGTTTACAGCATAAAACCTGGATATATCATGAAATCTGTTACGATGCTCTTTTCCCAGCGGTGAAACGTTTGTTGTTTATGGATGGTGTTGATAGACAATACCATCTCCAACTTTAACTTTAAAGATGCTATAGTAAGGTTCAGAAAAGAGCAAAACTTGACATAATTAATTCGTTTGTTAATGATTAAAAAAGGGTCGTAAATTACGATTATTCCTTAAAATCGGGGTTGTTTTGGCAATCCGTGAATGTCTCGTTGGGTTTTTGTTATTGTTGAATTTTTACAAGCTAGCTTTAATACATAATTTCTGTTTCCTAGTTTTCCGTGCAGTACGTATTCCATTAGATACATACACTTAGATAACGATTTGAATGTTGAGAGGAGAAAGACGAGGAGCAAGTTATATATAGAAAGTACATTTGGTACAAAAAATCAGTTCCGTGATTATACTCATAATGATTTATTGATTTTTGTTTTAAATATTAAATTTTTTAAATTCAATTGTGTTGACTGTCGGCACTTGGCGAAACATTTTAATATAAATTAAAAACTAATAACACTTGTTTTTATATTTCGCAAATATGTTTTTATTTTTATTTTCTAAAAATTTTTGCTCAATGCATTTCGGCTTACGCCATTATCAAGAGCGATTCAAAAAATTTATGAATTGCTCTTGATAATGGCGTAAGCCGAAATGCATTGAGCAAAAATTTTTAGAAAATAAAAATAAAAACATATTTGCGAAATATAAAAACAAGTGTTATTAGTTTTTAATTTATATTAAATTTTTTGCAAAGTTAATTTTTTTGATAAAGTTTTTTTAATTAGTTTTAATTCATAGAAAATTTTTGTGACCAAACAGGAAAATTTTAATTCAGAAAAAGTTAATTATTGAAATTGCAAAAAATTAAAAAATTGTTATGTGTTTGTGGTGTCTTGTTATGATGATGCATGTTGTCAGTCGCAACTGTGTTTGTTTACATTCTTTTGTCCAACCATAATTCTCATAAATTGCGAACGCATCGATTACAATGTTCTCATTTTAATCATAAATATGAGAATCTCACTCGGTAGAAGACGATTTGTGATTGAATTTTTGACGAGTTGTCATCTAAATTCTTTCGTGAAGATCAGAAAAAATTAATTTTTTTTTTAATTCACGTTGTTCATTAATATAAGTGGAAAAATTTCTTCGAAAATTTTATTAGTTTTAAATCTATTAGTTACAATTTAGAAAAACAAAAAATAATTTTTAAAACAAATTTAAAATACCCCTAAAAGGGATAATATTTGTATTTACTATTTCTTGAGTATTTAACAAATTTAGCCATTCTTGGTCAACAGTCGACCAACCTTTTGTGACGCCGCAGTTTATTTTGATAAAATAATTGCCCAGCTGTCATGATCAGCAATTTTTGATCAATTGGCTATTTCATTATATTTGTCAACAAAATCTTTTTGTTCCATTAATTGAAATTATCGGCTTAGACATATCAAGGTGCTGTAGAGTTGGATTTTCTGTCATCATAGGTTGAGTCATTAATTTATTTTTGCTTTTATTTTTGCTTTTATTTACGGAAATAACTAAAATGTAGTGTTGGCGTGGATGTGACGGTCTTGGCTTCGCTGATGCTAGGGTTGTCAGAGTCTCGTTTGTTAACTGTTTTCTTTGGTCTGACTATATATTCCGAATTCGTGCATTTCAGGTAATTTGTGCTGAAGATGGACATTCTCTTTCGTACTCACGTGACTTAAGCTTGTTGGAACGCAAAATGTCTAGGCGTGCAGTTCATCGATTGCTTCCTATAGTAATTTAATTCCACCGCATTAGTTCATTTAAAAAGGTCTAATCAAACTATGATAAAATAGTGTAATAACAACAAGCAGTTGGTGTTCGACGGCGATGAGAACTCATAAACTGGAGTTAGTGATGAGACGAGATGAATAAGAAGCTGATAAAAATATTTCACCTTTTGCAAAGCAGTCATTAGTCTTTTGTTAAATCTCAAATTTTTGGATTCATCAAATTTAATCAAAAAAATTTCTTTAAAATGTCACTGACATCGTTGAATTTGACCAATCACATTTTAATTATACTAATATGAAGTGGTGATATTCAGCCGGTACGGAACGGTACGCCCGTACCGGTTGTAAAAATTTTCGAAAATTTGCCGCACCGATTGTTGTATATTATTGTGTGGGAATTTCTCTTTTTAAATACATTTTTATTTTTATATATGGCTGTAAATACATTTTTTTTTTTTTTTTTTTTCCTTTATCTCCATTTAGGAGCATAGGGCGTCTACTAGACTGGACCATCTAACTCTGTTGGGGGCAATCGCTTTCAGTTCACCCCATGTCTTGCCAATTTGTTTTGCTTCACCTAGCACCGTTTTCTTCCATGTCATGGGTGGTCTTCCAACTCTCCTTTTACCTTGTGGATTCCACTCTAGGGACATCCTTGTTATATCTTCGACTGATTTTCTCAGTGTATGTCCTATCCATCTCCATTTTCTTTGTTTTATCTCGGTCTCAATGTCTAGCTGCTCTGTCTGCCGTAGAAGTTCCTGGTTACTGATGGTGTTTGGCCAGAAGCATTTGATCAGTCTTCTCAGGCATTTGTTCACAAACACCTGTAGTTTATTTGTGATCTTTCTTGTTTGTTTCCACGTTTCACACCCATACAGCAGTACTGACTTGACACATGCATTGAACATTCGTAGCTTTGTCTTTCTTGACAGGACGGATGCATTCCAGATCTTGTGAAGCATATTGAACGTATTTCTGGCTTTGTTAATACGCTGACTGATATCTTCTTCAGTCCCGCCTGATTTTGCTACAGTACAACCAAGGTACACAAATTTGTCAACTTCGTCCACTTGTGTATTGTTGATGGTAATTGGTGTTATCGTTTTGGTGTTCAATCTCATAGCCTTTGTTTTTCTGATATTAATGTTGAGACCGACTTCATGTGCAAGGGTTGATAGCTTCTGTATTTTCTGCTGCATGTCCGTATGTGTGTGTGTAAGTAGACAGATGTCATCTGCGTAGTCTAGATCATTGAGCCGTCTTGTTGTATTCCATTGGATTCCATTTGGACTTGCATCATCGAGCTTTCTCATGATACTATCTAGTACTATTAGGAATAGTAGCGGGGATAGTACACCGCCTTGTCTCACTCCTCGGTGGTTGTAGTATTCATCACTTTGCTGTCCTTTGTATTGTATTCTGTTTGCAGCATCCCGGTACATTTCTTTGATTAGATCAACTATTTTCTTCGGGATGCCCATTTCACAAAGTGTCTTCCATATCGCGCTCCTGTTGATTGAGTCGAAGGCGCGTTCGAAGTCCACGAAGAGGAGATACAATGGTGAATTCCATTCATTTGATTGCTCAATGATGAGACGGATTGTGTTGATATGATCGGTACAGCTTCTTCCTGGTCTAAAGCCGGCTTGTTCATTTCTTAGTTTCATGTTAATTGATGGAGATATTCTTTCGAGAATGATCATTGCTAATATTTTCATTATTGTGTTGAGCAGAGATATACCTCTCCAATTTTTGCATTCTCTTAGATTACCTTTATTTGGGATTGTTATGGTTAAACCTTCTTTCCATTTGGTTGGTATTTTACCTTCGTTCCATACATCAGCTAATAGTGGTGTTAGAGCTTCTGCTGTTTTGTTTACATCTGCTTTGAGTAATTCTGCTGATATATTATCTGTACCAGCAGATTTGTTGTTCTTGAGTTTCTGTATGGCATCTCTAACTTCCCGTTCCGTTGGTGGATGGGTTCTGATAGTTTCGTTATAGTTGTCATCCGGAGACTGCAAGTTATTTTCTTGTTGGTGGCAGTTGTCTTCGAAGTATTCTTTCCATCTATTTAGCTGTTGTTCATGTGTTGTGAGGGTTTGACCAGATTCATCCTTTATTGGTGGAGTGTTTGTATATTTGTTGGTGACCTTTCTCACGCATTTGTGTAGTGTGCGCATATTTCTATTAGCTGCTGCTGTTTCCGCAGTCTTGAGAATGCTTTCTGTATATCTTCTGCGATCATTCTTTGCCATCTTTTTAACTTGTTTTGCTGTACTTTCATATTTGTTGCAGATCTCGGTTGTGTTCTGGTGACACAACTGCAACTTGAGCTGTCGACGCTCTTCAATTTTCTTCCATGTATCATCGCTAATCCATGGTTTCCGTGATTTGTCTTGGTATCCTAGCACATCTGTAGCAGTTTTGACGTAAGCTTCTTTAACTTGTTCCCATTTTTCATCAATGCTGGTGGTTTCGTTGTTTGGTAGATTGAGCTGGAGCGACTCTTTGAAGATGTTATTTGTATTTTTGTCGCTCAATCTATTGATATTAAATTTCCTCTGACATGACTTGTTGTTTTGTTATACAGCGGCTGGTTTAATTTTGAATGTTGCAATTACCAGTTGATGGTCGCTGTGTATGTCTGCTCCTCGCTTTGCTCTGACGTCTTGTAGTGAGGATAGAAACTTCTTATTCACCAGTACGTGATCAATTTGATTCTTGGTTCTTCCATTTGGTGATGTCCAAGTGTATTTGTGTATGTTCTTGTGTGGGAACTTGCTGCCTCCTATGAATAGTTGATTTGTGACACAACAATCGATGAGCCTTTCTCCATTATTGTTACGTGTTGATTCTAGTGCATGTTTGCCCATGACTGATTCCATTCCGGTGTTGTCGGTTCCAATTTTGGCATTGAAATCCCCTTGTATTATTTTGATGTCATTGGCTGTAAATACATACTAGAACTATTTTGATAGTGAATGGTTACCTATATTACTCTAAATCTGTATTACATTGTATGATTGAACCGTACAAGCATGATGCTTTTAAATTAATTAATGCTTTTAAGTGATGCTGCGTTATTACATATTTGGAATGATTAACAACTAAATTATTTTAAAACTAAATACCAGTGGATTAATGTTGTTAGCGACGAAAATGTGGGAAAGGATGCCAGTGGTGTCGTGAATATAACCAACATAAAGTTGACAATATTTCAAAAACTGCGCACTGCAAAATTTTAAAAGAAATTGCAATGTTGCTTAAACTTAGTGCTTTTTCATATGACGTACTGCATTCGTATTGGCCATAAAAGATTTTTTCACACTTTCCCAGCTCAAAATTTTATTTTATTGATGATATATACGCTCAAAATTCAATTCAATACAGAACTACTCCGGTTATAATTTAAAATCAATCAACCAAAGAATTACGGTACAGAGTGATCTTACAAATTCGGCCATCCTAAAGCTTCAGCATCTCATCTCATCTTCAGCAATGTCGTCTTTTGGTTTGGTCATACGTCGACAGTGAAAGAAAAAATTGGTGACTACAACCTCTTTCGTGCCAACCGAATGTTTTCTGTCACAATAACCTCAAATTCAGTTTTTTTTTCTTGAAAAACCAAATTTGAAGTAACAAAAACCGAATTTGAATCTATTGTGACAGAAAACATACGGTTGGCACAAAACAGGTTGTAGTGGCCGAATTTTTTCTTTCAGTGTACGATTAACGACCACAAGTCTTCTATAAGCTACTCGTCGTCAGTTGTAAATTTTCTTCTTCACAATTGCTAAATTTAATATAAGCGACTTGTTCACTGACTGCATAATTCTTCTACAACAAAAGATTCCTATAACTAATCGTCTTCCTTATTGCCAACATCGGTTTGAGGTAGCTCATTGTCAGCATGAGATTTGTAAGAATCAGTTTCTTTTTCATCATCATCTTCGGGGCCATATGTCCAAAATTATTACACTCAAAACTCTTAACCCCTTTATTCTTATTTGGACATCTCCTTGATGAATGATCTTTCTCTTCACAATTATAGCACAGAAAACTAGTTAGGTAGCTAGTTTTCCAATTGCGTTATTGTTGTCTATCTTAAATTGGGAATACAACTTCAGTTTTTGCTCAAACTCGTCAACCGTTGTAGATTTATACAATAACAACTTGTTAGTTGCAGTATCCACGATATCTTTAAATGCGTACTCAATCACAGATTGATCTTCTACTCCACCCATTAATCCAAGCTCACGCATTAACATGATATATTTCTCCAAACTTTCATCATTCGTTTTGGTTCGCACTTGCCATTGCCTATGTATCTCAGCTCTACTTATTTTTCAGAAAATTCCAAAATTTGATGATCTTTAAACTTTCTAAAATTTTTTACATCAGTTTTCAGCTTTAAATTTGCCTTTTGTCTGTGTGTCCAATTCATTTGGTCTGCTTTCAATTTCTTCGACTTAAGATTGAATTCTGTAATTCGATTCACCATCAAATGTTGTTATAGAATTTTGGACATCATTGTATCGAATTGTTTCCTCATATTGTTCATTATCATCCACCATCTGTGTTTCTTTATCTATTGTTTCTCCTGAATCATAGAAAAATAAACTATAAGAAGCATTATTGGTAAACGAAAAACTCGTATATCAAAAAATAGAACAAAAATGTTTAATTTTTACGATGGAAACAAAGGTGAAGAGTCTAGCATTAACCATAAATATATATTGCATTCTTTCTGTCTTATATGATAGAATAAACATGACAAATCAAAATAAAAAAAGAAAAAAATTTATATGTATTTGAAATTTCTTTTGCTTTTTATATTCTATTTTACTAATGAGACAACAAAAAATGCGATGGTAAAATACAATTAATAATAAAAAAAAAACTCGCATGTATTAGTGTTTCCTTTGGCATGTTTATTTTAATATGTAAGGTTTTTAGAATTCATTGATAATTTTGGTTTGTTTTTGTAAGTTAAAAATGGTCAAAATAATCTTTCAATTTTTGAAGAATAATTGGGTTACGCGTTGGTGTTGTTGTTTACATAGATTGATATTTAATTTATTTTTAGGTAGATTTCATATATTTATCTTTCAAATGCACTTTAACCATATGTTTAGGTTGTTGACTTTAGTCAATTTTTTTTGGTCAGAAATTGATTTAATTTGATTTGGTTGTGTAGGATAAAAATATTTTTAAATTTCAAAATCTATGTACTTATTAAAATTTGTATCAATTTAATGTTTTAAATTTGAATGAATGAGTTCTAAAAGAATAGATTATGAAATTTAAAAATATTATTTACTAATAATTTGTCTTATGATAACTTTAAACAAATTGGGTTTAAAGTAGTTATGCGGTTATGTGTTCTAAAAACTTTTTTACTTTATATGGCTCAAAAATACATTTACCTTAAAATTAATGTTTAATCATATCAAAGCGATACAGTAGATCGTTGTTTGTGAATATAATTATAACATCTGCAGCCTAATTCTGTGACTGTGAAGTGGTGAAGTGTTAAAAATTTCTTTATTTCGATTTTATCACCAAATTTTTAACAATTTTTGCGATTCTATATGCAATTTATGTGCGATGTAAGTAGGCGACTCACTAAATATCAAACGTCAATGCATAAAATTTTCATTGATCGTTTTATTTAATAGAATTATTAAAAAAAATCCTTTATTTATTATGTCCAAATAAATTATTTTTTGTGCACAAAATATAATTGCTGAGCGAAATTAATTTTTAATTGGATTAAATAAAAAAATTGTTCAATTCATATTTCAATTGTTCAAGACATATTTATGAGAAATGCTGAAATAAACGAGATGTCAAGTATATTGCTATTTTTTGCAGATAAGACTTATTTTGACTCTAGTGGGGTCATAATTAATATTTACTTCGGTCTGAAAGACCTAAGTATTAAATTCATGAGCCAAAAGTGTAATTCTTACCCCCACTTTTTTGGCATTTCTCGACGTTTAGGCCCGCTATACACTTGAGCTAAACTATGTGAACTATGCGAACTATGTTTTTTGTATACAACGTAATTATACAAAAAAACATTACGGAAACAAATAATTTAAAAAAATAAAATAAAAAAGGAAACATTACATTCATTATATTTTGTTTAAAAAATATTATTCGTGTTAAAACATTATTTTTTTAAAAACATAGTTCGCATAGTTTAGCTCAAGTGTATAGCGGGCCGTAAGGACTTACTGATTCTAAAAAAGCAAAAAAAAAAATGTATGTCTGTCTGCCGGCCGTCCGTCAGTCATTACCTACACTGCAGGGAAAACGGCTGGAGGGATTTCAAAAATGTTGTTTCTAAAAATAGGTTTTTACAAGGGACAGGTCCGAAAGGACGCTGTGTTCGATAACTGTACCGGAAGTGTGTCCAAAAATCATTATGTGTGTCAAAAATAGCAAATTTTCATATTTTTGGCTTAAAAAACGTTCATTTTATGTGATTACGAGTAGGAACATTAAATTTGGAGAAATCTTGATGGTCGGGATTGGTATGTGAGATTAAAAACTAGATTATTTTTTTTTTTTTTTTTTAATAAAATGTGATGTGTAGTAGGCATTACAATATGTGTCATAACAACACATAAAAACCTTTTAAGACCAAGGTCCCACAACAACATGCGTTCTAGGGATGTTAATGGACGCAAATCTGTTTTTTTTTTGTTTTTTTAATATTTTTTGTTAAATAATGGAAAACTAAACTATAAATCCTATCACATATAAAATATGACATAGGCCAATATTTCGTGATAGGATAGGAAAAATAAAAATAAAATAAGAGATAAAAAGCAAATTTGTTTTAAAAATTTGCAGGAACAAAACTAAAATTGGTTTGCCAATAGTCCAGCTAATGGCATAATCCTTGATTATGGGACGCAGCATATTTTTCAATGATTAAAGCTCAGATATATAGTTATATGAAAGCTCGTTTCTTCGAGCAAGCTACAGCGTTCCAGCATCAAGGAATATTCATTAGCTAAGATTGAGAGTGCTACCGTTGACTGAATACAGTTCATCCGCCAGCACCCCTAAGATATCACCTTGGCTAGTAATATCTCACTGCTATTGCCAGTGGGATGTGATATCTCACGTTAACTCATGTGCCAATAACAGGGACTGGAGTGCGCGGGGTTGTCACACCCGTGGATCAAAAAATAGAAAAAATTAACAAAATAATAAAAACTGATCCCTCCATGCGTACAGTTGCATTAAAAGTTTGTCAAAAAAAAGTTGTCAAGTGTGTCAAAAGAAAGATTTTTATTTATTTTTTTACCTAATTTTTGGGAAAAAAAATAAAATTAATTGTTTGTTTGAAATGAAGTTTTATTATTATTATTGAGAATTATGGCATTATAAGTTTGTCAAAAAAATGTTGTCAAGTGTGTCAAAAGAAAGGTTTTTATTTATTTTTCACCCAATTTTTTTAGAAAAAAATAAAATTATTATAGAGAATTATGGCATTATAAGTTTGTCAAAAAATAATGTCAAGTGTATCAAAAAATGATTTCATTTGTTTTTTTAGCCATATTTTGGAAAAAAAATGTAGCTGTTTTTATGACGTAAATGTAATTTAGAATGAAATTGGACATGGAAATTTTTTAATTTGTTATAGTTTTTGAAATATTTTTGGAATTTTGAAAAAAGTTTGTATTTTTGATTTTGTAATAATTTTTGCAATATTTTTAGAATTTCGGCAAAAGTTTTAATTTTTGATTTTGTAAGAATCTTTGGAATATTTTTAGAATTTTGAAAAATTTTTAATTTTTGATTTTATTATAATTTTTGGAATTTTGAAAAAATTTTTAATATTTGATTTTGTAATAATTTTTGCAATATTTTTAGAATTTTGGAAAAGTTTGAATTTTTAAGAATTTTTGGAATATCATTGGAATTTAGAAAAAGTTTAAATATTTGATTTTATTCTAATTTTTGGAATATTTTTGGAATTTGGAAAAAAGTTTGATTTTATTTAATTTCTCCAATATTTTTGGAATTTTGAAAGAAATATGAATTTGTGATTTTGTAATATTTTGTCGAAACGCTAAATGTAGAGGTTTTTGAGCAGTTTGCTGAGTGTGTCATCTTTTCACTAAATTATGTTAATATATGATCTGTTATAATTTTCCGGCAACGTATTGATGTTTCGTGTTAGTTTTGTTATAAATTTCTAAACAGAGATAAAAACATACTTGTACTTTGACAAATAGTTATGTTTGATATACATCGCTGCCCAAAACTAAAAACCATGTCCTCATAAAAGTTTTTTGCCGAATACTATATCAAAAGCCTTAACCCAGACCGAAGTCTTGATATCTCAGAGCTGTGAGATTTCAGCCCCTCCATATTTTCGAAGTTAAATTTGAAAAAAAAATTTTTGATGTTATTTTGAAATCTAAAATAAACAAATCACATTGATGTAATTGTGTTTTTTAACATAATGGCGTTAGCAACAAAAGAATCCATTTTATTTTATCACTAACCAAAAGTCAGTGTTAACTTTTCAGTTTTAACATTTCACTCATTTAGATTTTTTTATGGTGAAGTGATAAAAAATTTATCACTTCACAGTTACAGAATTTGGTTGCTGTAGCCAAATTCTGTAATTGTGAAGTGGTGAAGTGATAAAAATTTCTTCGTTTCTTTTCATTAAAAAACTTATCACTTCACCGCTTCACAATTACAGAATTTGGCTGCTGATGTTCTAAATAATACGATATAAGTTTATCCTTTGAGCTGCTTGTTTTAGGTAGATTTCATATAAAATCTACCGAATTCTTGGAGTTCCGGATAAAAGTTTAATTTTTTAACAAAATAAATTTATTAGGCGTCGTATTGTTCGAGTAGAAACATATTTTTAATGCCGGGTGAAAAACACGTGAAATCAGCAGGGTCTGGAAATGAGGTTTTAATTTTGTATATTTAGGTATTGGAATTCGTTGACATCAATAAAAAAAAGTTTTCTGCGTTTTTAGTTTTTTTTAACCCTGTCGTAAGATACAGGGTGTTGAAAAATCAAAAAATTGCTCGACCCTGGTGTATTGAAATGGCTCTACAGTCAAAACTACTGGACTGATTTTAATGTTATATAGCTCTAAATGTAGGTATTAAACAGAGCTAATGATAATTCACATTATATAAACTTGAATACTTTCTTTTATAAACATAACGGTAAAAAATTCAAATTCGATTTTCTAGAAATGCGTATTTTTAAAATTTTTGATTTTTTAATATGTGAAAGGTACATATGTTTTGGAAATTTTTTTTATATGAACAGTTTTTTATATATGTTTTTATAATAAATTTTTAATTTTAACTCAAAATAAATATTTTACACATTTTTTATCATTTATTTAATTTTACATTACTAAGTTCCGTAGAGTTAGAATAACGTCTAGCTAAGATTGATCCATCATTTGTAGGAATGTATTTTTTTTTTTTTTTTTTTTAATAAGAAGTGTTGTGTAGTAGGAATTACAAAATGTGTCACAACAACACATAGATACCTTTTAAGACGTAGGTCCCACAACAACATGCGTCTTGAGATATAGGTGGACGCTTTTTTTAAATCTTTGTGGATTGAAAGCACTCGAGACTATTGATTCGGGCAAAGCATTCCATGTGTACGATGTACGCACAAAGAAATCTCTTTGCATTCTATTACTATGACAGTGAGTAATCTCGACAGTTCGACCGCCCGCACACACCGATTGACGAGTAAAACGGGGAAAAACATATGTCTGAGGCATTATGGACCTGATTTCATCCGAGCACTGCTGGTGACGATATTTATAAAAAAACAACGAGATCAGCAACAGTGCGACGATGTTGCAGGGAATCAAGACCTAATGTTAAATCTCGATCACCAACAATTCGTATAGCTCGCTTTTGAACAGAGTTCAAAAGAGCCAGGATAGTAACAGATGCAGCGCCCCAAACTTGACAACAATACTCCATACAGGGACGAATATAGGACTTATAAATGTGGAGTAATTGATGCGGAGTAAAATATTTTTTACATCTATTGAGGAGGCCGAGTTTTCTTGACGCGCTCTTTGCCATGGCCATTATATGATCGTTCCAGAGTAAGTCATTGGATATTGTGACTCCCAATAAACGAATGCTTTCACATTCGCGTATTTGGTCGTCACACATATTAATTGAAATATCGTTGGGAAACTCGGTCTTTGATCTGGAAACAATCAATAGCTGTGTTTTGGTGGAATTAAAATTGACCAAATTTTTGTCACCCCAATCGGCGACTTTTTTTAGGTCCTCGTTTACATTTATGGCAGCGTCTCTCCGGACGGGATTTATTCGTTCATGCATTTTACCCTTTGAAGATAGGGGGACGAATGACTTGTGCAGTGTACTATCATCTGCAAAACTATTTATTGGGTTACTGGTGATTTGCAACAGTTCGTTGATATTTGTGATATCCTCGTGTTCCAGGAATTATTTTTAAATTGGCGTATCTATCAGCTAGTCGATTTCGTTTTGCAATGTAACCTGCCTCCGTTACATAGAAAAAATGTATGTTATATTGAAAATTGCCTGGAGCTGCTGCCCAGTTATATAACTTCAGATGTGTTGATATAACTTTGTCGTATTCTTTCTTAAGACCCGCTCTAGCTGCTTTTATTTTTACTGTTCTTCCAATTCCATCACATCAGAACTGCTCTAACCAGGTAACGAGGAGGTACAGTCACAAAGGAGTAGTTAGTTGAAGACGTACAAACGATTTTTTGATCGCAGTACTGTAGCCACACTATATTCTGAACTAAGCTATAATCTTATATGTTAATTGAAGTACACATAATATATATTTTTGTGTTAAAAATAATATAATATTTGCTGTGATAAAATATACTATATCAAATATAAGGTAATCTCTCTGGACTAAAATTGCCCAGCTTTATTTTGTGAGAGTCAACAAAACATATATTGTGATTAAAAATTAACTAAAAGTCAATTTTTCTCCATAAAACAAAAGCAATACTTCCACTACACGTAAGTATCGGTAATAGTCGGTTAACAAGAAATGCTGTACCTACCCTTTTTATGTCACATGTAAGCGATTTGAAAGTGTGTAGCAGCTACTCATTTCCAAGTATAAGAGAGACTAATTTTCAAGTTCCTATGCAATCATCTGATGTTGGCACACAGTGACAAAACTGATGATGAGATAGAGTTTTTAAATTTAATTAATACAATAAACTGTTCGCATTGCGACTTTGACAAAAGTCTTGTCAGTGACTGTCAAAATTGTACAAAAAAGTCGAAACAACTCATTTCATATAAAAAGGAACTTGAAAATGTCAAAAGAAAATTAAAGTTATCGAGACTTTTGCACAATAAGTGCAAACAGAATTTTAAGCTTTTGAAACTTAAATACCGAAAAAAATGTAGTGCCACTGTTGACAATGTTATTGACAATCTCAATGCGAATGAAAGTTCTAAAAATGTTTGTTTGTAAGCTTCTGCTCAAGCAAAATTATTCATACAACAAGCATGATAAAAATTTTGCACAATGCTTGTATTATAAATCAGCTGCAACTTACAAGTATTTGAGAGATAGTTTACATTTGAAATTGCCGTCAATTTCATCAATATACAAGTGGTCTCCCATTAAGTTTATCCCACCGGGTATTAACGGAGTGTTAATGGAGTAACACAACTCTTTTTTTGTAAATTTACCACCAAACGACAAAATTTGTGTTTTAAGTTTTGACGAAATTTCAATAAAGCAAGACTTAACACACAATATTTTAATGGATAGGCTGGAAGGATTTTGTGATGATGGAACCGAAAGAAAAAGTGAGCTAGTCAGTTCAGTTCAATTTTTTATGGTACGATCATTACTTTCGAACTGGAAATATGTCCTTAATTATGTTGTTGTCCACAAATCCTTTACATCCTCAAAATTAAATGAATTAATTATAAAAAATATTCAGATGTGTGAAGAGAAAATGGGGTTAAATGTAGTTATGATGACTTGTGACCAAGGATCACTAAACATTCAAGCGTACAAAAATCTTGGGATTACGCTTGAAAAGCCATATTTTGAGTTTGATGGTAAGCAAATTTTTGCACAATTTGATCCACCTCATCTAATAAAGTCTGTTCGGAATGCATTATTAAAATACCCGCTTTCTCATAGTGAACACGGCATAGCTGATATAAATGTTATAAATAAAGTGTTTGAGCATGACACCAACAAAAATTGCAAACTATTGCCTAAACTTTCTAAAAAGCATATAATGCCCAACAACTTCGAGAAAATGAATGTTTCTTTAGCAGTTCAACTGTTGAGTAATACAGTAAGCTGTGCTATTAAAACCGTGGAACAAACATGTCCAGAAATTTTAGGAGAACATTTTGACAATGCAAAATCAAGAGCAAATTTTATTGACCGGTTCAATAATATATTTGATTGCTTAAACTCGCGAAATTTTTCATCCAGAGCACCCTACGGAGCCCCACTTAGGAGAGACAATGCCATCAATGATTATTTAAAAGATAGTTTGATTTATTTGAAAGATTTGAAAATTCTTTCTGAAAATGCAAACTATATTAAATTTATCAAAAACTTACAAATAACGATTAATGCGCAGCTAATGTTAATAGTACATCTAGCCACCACTTATAAGGTGGATTATATATTAACTGGCAAACCAAACAGGACGCCCTTGAAAACTTTTTTTCAAAGTTGCGGGGTAAAGGTGGCTTTAACTACATGCCTACTTGCAATGAAATCGGAGTTCATTATGCGAACATAATTGTTACAAAACTCATTTTCCAAAGCGAGTACACTAATTGTAAGGCCGATGATGGAAATATGATTGATCTAGAGTGGAATACCTTTAAGGATATATATAAAGAAAGTTTATTGTTCGGCGAACCAGAACATGAGGAAATGCCTGAAGGGTGCGAAATAATTTATCAAGCAAATAATGACGTTATGAAAACCAATGCTATAACTTATTATGCTGGCTATTGTGCCTTCAAGAAAATACGTTGCAATAAATGTCAGAATAAATTATTAAAAGTTCAAGAGATAACAGCACCTATAATAAATGCTATACTCGAGAAAACATTTAAAAAGTCTACTCACTATGGATCCTTGCGAGCACCTTCGTTGGAATATTCTAAAATAGCTCGCGTTTTACTGACAGTTTTTGAGCAATCATACAAAAGCAAATGCCATTCACCAAACATTTGCACGAACATAACTGAGAAATGCATTGCTATTATAGAAAGAGATTTTCCAGGTTTTATTCCTCCAAGGGGGTCAAGGATTATTTTATAAGACTTAATAGTTTAACCCAATAAACCAATTAATTAGTTTTATTAATAATTCATTACAATAATATACATATACTTCATTTTAATGTTTCCTTAATTTTAATTTTTTTAACTAATGATTTTTTTAAAAATAGATTAATGATTATTTTTAACTATCTTAAATTATTTTACATTAAATAATTAATTTTAAAGAAAAAGATTTCTTACCTTGTAAACTATGTAAAATCTAAATCTATTTGTAAAATTTAAAGACGCAAGAACACAACTTCTCTCTTCACATTGAAATTAACACTGAGTAATAAATGTTTGGAGGACGAAAAAAAAGCAGCTGATTCGTTCAAATAAGCAATTTAAAATAAAAAGAATACCGTACGTCTACTCCTGCATTTCCCTGGGAATTGGAAATTGAGAAAAAAGTGCAATAAATGAAATGAAGGAAATTTTCAAATACGAAATTGTTATTTGCCGCGGCACGGAATACTAGTTATGAAAAAATTGCAGTAATTTATTTCTCAATTCCTATTTCACGATGTACAGGAATAGGGCAACATATGTACTCAAAAAGAAAGAATAGTAGACAAAATAGTAGACCAGTGGGCATAAATTAAAGAATAGTACATTATGATGCTAGGACGTAAAGCGAAAGATTTTGGACGTATGTGGAGTTTGCAAATCGAGGCGCTAGCCGAGATTTGCATCCACATTAAGTCCAAAATAGCTTACGTCCGTGCATCATATACTATTTTTTATTCGCCGCAAGCAAAATATTTAAAAAAAAATGTTTTTCGTCAAACGGCTGTAAAGTTTAACTTTACTGCCGCTGGAGAGTAGCTAAAGTCTTACTTTTTAGCAGGCGGCTGCAAAAGTAACGCCATTTTATCTGCCGGCGGCTATAAAGTAGCTTTCATATTTTTACGGCGGCTGTAAAGTAATTTTCATATTTTTACAGCGGCAGTAAAGTAATTTTCATATTTTTACGGCGACAGTAAAGTAAAATAACATGATATTATTAATTTGTTCAAAACAGAATGCATTTCAGTTCATTTTAATGAATTAAAATCAATAAAAATTAATTTCAGAAAATTTATTACCCAAATAGTACATTATGATGCTAGGACGTAAAGCTAAAGATTTTGAAGCTACAGATGTGCAGTTTGCAAATCGAGGCGCTAGCCGAGATTTGCACCCACATTAAGTCCAAAATAGCTTACGTCCGTGCATCATATTGTAATAAACTTCGTCCAGAATGGGTTAATTTTATTTACTCATTCATTAATTAAAAGTTAACTCCTTTTTCAATCTTTTATTTGTATTGCAAATTGTATTGCATAAATTAATGTAAATTAAATTTGTTATACAAATGTTTACATTAATGAATTAAAAGGAGTTACCTAATACATTTTGCATAAATTAAATTTGAGTTCGCTAATACAAATGCAAGTATGAATGAAAACAGGTGTGGCCTATTTAAGATGTACAGACTACGTAGTATTGATTTCTAGTGGATTATAGAAGTTTCGATTTATTTATTTTTCGATATAAATAAGCAAACAAAAATATCAGATAGTCAGTTTTACTTTTGCAATTAAAAGTGTTTATAAATATTCGCAAGTTTAAGGAATAATCGGTGGTACTTGAGCCTGGGTACTAATAGTGAAAGAATCTGAACTTAGGGGAATAGTAAATACAGATTTTACGATTCCGAATATTGTTGATTCAAATTGCGGAAAAGCGGTGAAGTTTATGGTACATAAATTGGAGACCCTGGAATTTATTGTAAGGAAAAACGGAAGCTGCTGTAATTTGTTGACAAATAAAGTTTGAGATTCTGTTAACTAAAGATCTGTCTTTTTACTGTCGTATTTGCTCAATAATCTAAAAGAACCAACGAAGAGTCGTTACAGTGGTGTCAGAAGTGGGATTATTGAAACAATGGTCAAAACAGTAAATATTAGTGATCTCAGCCAGACCCAGCTAAAGGACGAGTTGAGGAAAAGGAATGCTCCAATCCACGGAACGAAGGCAGAACTTGCATTCCGGCTGCGTAAAATTTTAGAAGAAGCAGGTGAAAGCACAGAGGTCATAGAAATAGAGCTGGAGGATGCTCCGGTACAGAATGCCCCCGCAATTGATCCGATGATGGTGTTGATGAAAGATATGATGGCACAGCAACAACAACAAAAAGTAGAGCAACAACAACAACTTGCTGATATGATGGCCCGACAAGAAAAACTGGCAGCAGAACAAAAAGTAGAGCAACAACAACAATTTGCTGATATGATTGCCAAACAAGGAAACAACCAACAACAACAACTTGCTGATCTGATGGCCCGACAAGAGAAACAGGCAGCAGAACAAAAAGTAGAGCAACGACAACAATTTGCTGATATGATGGCGAAGCAAGAAAGTCTACGTGAAGTAATCGAGTCACGTATATCCTGTGCAGAGGTGAAAATCAACAACATGGAAAGGGAGCTGCGGACAGTTACCGAAGAACAAGAGAAATTACGCAAACTTTCGAGTGAATTACGCCAAGAAATAGCACAAGGGAAGTCAGGTAACATGATCAATCCATCAACTACTTCAGCTCCAGCTAGAGTAAAAACACCCGCATTTGATGGATCTACATCGTATCAGATATTTAAGATGCAATTTGAGATTGCAACAACTGGGGTTGATCACCAGCAAAAAGCAAACGCGCTTATATTGGCATTGAAGGGACCTGCTGCTGAAATTTTGCAGACACTATCAGCGACAGAACGTGATTACAGCAAGATTATGGAGGCCTTAGAAGTAAGATACGGGGAAAGTCATATGCAAGCTCTCCATCGCATGCAGCTCAAGACACGAAAACAAGGAGTCAGCGAAACCTTGGAAGAATTAGAGGCTGACATTGTGAGACTGGTTAATCTATCATATCCGAATTATAACGCTGAACACCGAGACAAACTGGCAGCTGATACATTCATCAATGCTCTTCGAGATGTGCAAATGAGAAACCAGCTTTATCTAAGCGGAAAGAAGCTACCTGCAGAAGTCTTAGCATTGGCCCTGCAAATGGAAGCTGGAAAAAGAGCGTACGGTTCAGATAGAGTACGTCAAATGGAAGTTACTGAAGAACCTATAAAAGCAGCGCTTGATGAAGTGATCATGCGTGTCAAAAGTTTGGAAGATAAACCTGAACGAAATCAACGAAGAAGATCTAGCAGACTAAGATGCTGGAATTGTGGGCAGTTAGGGCACATCAGACAAGAATGCAAAACACGAGTAACAGCAAAAGAAGGAGTAGTTCCAGGCCGGTTGATGAACCTTTCGAACAAGCAAGTGGATGTCAAAAAGGAAGGAGATTGCCGCGTTGAACACCGGAAGAGAAGGATACATTGTAACGCTGAAGATCTTTCAAGAAGACCCTGTGTTGAGGAGCGCAAGTCATATAGCAGGACTGAGAGAATGGAGGCAAATGTCAAAAAGGAAGGAGATTGCCGCGTTGAACACCGGAAGAGAAGGATACATTGTAACGCTGAAGATCTTTCAAGAAGACCCTGTGTTGAGGAGCGCAAGTCATGTAGCAGGGCTGTGAGAAAAGGGGCAATGAAAGTGAAACAAATTAAGTTCCAAACTCCTGACGATTGGGGTACCGAGGCAATGAAAAGAGAGCAGCAAAAGGATCCAGCTATGGCTCCAGTTTTGAAATGGAAAACTGAGGGAAGGCGACCGGAGTGGAAAGAGGTCGCACCTTTAAGTACGGAGGTGAAATGCTACTGGGCGCAATGGGACTCACTATTTATGGACAACGGGATGCTTAAAAGAAAATGGGAGTCCGCTGATGGAAAGAAAGTGTTGGAGCAACTGGTGTTGCCATCAAGTCGAGTAGAAGAGGTACTGGGAAAGCTGCATGGAAGTATTTCTGGAGGACACCTGGGACTCAATAAAACCCTGGCTAAAATAAGGGAGAGGTTTTATTGGGTAAGGTATCGAACCGACGTAGAGCAATGGTGTCGGCGATGTGATACTTGTGCGGCCAGCAAAGGACCAAAGACTAGAACTCGAGGAGAGATGCAACAGTACAATGTGGGTGCCCCAATGGAGAGAATTGCTATAGACATCGCGGGGCCATTTCCGGAAACGACAAAAGGTAACAAATACATCATGGTGGTCATTGATTACTTTACAAAATGGCCGGAAGCCTATACAATACCGAACCAGGAAGCAGTTACGGTCGCGGAAACATTAGTCAATGAATGGGTTTGCAGATATGGAACACCGCTCGAGTTGCATACCGACCAGGGAAGGAATTTTGAATCTCAACTGATGGAAGAGCTGTGCAGAACACTCGGCATTAGAAAAACACGAACTACACCTATGAACCCACAATCGGATGGCATGGTAGAACGATTCAACCGAACCATGGAAGAACATTTGTCAAAGGTAGTAGAAGCCAACCAAAGAAATTGGGACAAGGATCTTCCGTTATTCTTGATGGCCTATCGTAGCGCAGTGCACGATACGACAAGTGAAACGCCAGCGAATATCATGTTCGGAAGAGAATTTCATCTTCCTAGTGACATCGAGTTTGGCATCCCTGGAGGTCTGGTATCCAAGAAAACAGATTATGTGGGACAACTAAGGGAGAAGATGAATAAAATCCATCAGCAGGTTCGAGACCACATTAAGATTGCCAGTGACAAAATGAAAACCAGGTACGACATAAATGCAAATAGTGGCGGTTTTCAAGAAGGAGAATTGGTATGGCTATACAACCCCAGAAGAACTAAGGGAAGATCACCCAAGCTGCAGCCAGATTGGGAAGGCCCATATAAAATAATCAAACGAATTAATGATGTCATCTACCGCATACAAAAGGGACCCCGTACCAAGATGAAAGTGATACATCTGCAAAGGTTGGCACCGTACCAAGGTAACAGCACCAATGCGATCTCTGATATTGGTCGGGACGAACAAAACTAAATGGAGGGCAATGTAATAAACTTCGTCCAGAATGGGTTAATTTTATTTACTCATTCATTAATTAAAAGTTAACTCCTTTTTCAATCTTTTACTTGTATTGCAAATTGTATTGCATAAATTAATGTAAATTAAATTTGTTATACAAATGTTTACATTAATGAATTAAAAGGAGTTACCTAATACATTTTGCATAAATTAAATTTGAGTTCGCTAATACAAATGCAAGTATGAATGAAAACAGGTGTGGCCTATTTAAGATGTACAGAGTACGTAGTATTGATTTCTAGTGGATTATAGAAGTTTCGATTTATTTATTTTTCGATATAAATAAGCAAACAAAAATATCAGATAGTCAGTTTTACTTTTGCAATTAAAAGTGTTTATAAATATTCGCAAGTTTAAGGAATAATCGGTGGTACTTGAGCCTGGGTACTAATAGTGAAAGGATCTGAACTTAGGGGAATAGTAAATACAGATTTTACGATTCCGAATATTGTTGATTCAAATTGCGGAAAAGCGGTGAAGTTTATGGTACATAAATTGGAGACCCTGGAATTTATTGTAAGGAAAAACGGAAGCTGCTGTAATTTGTTGACAAATAAAGTTTGAGATTCTGTTAACTAAAGATCTGTCTTTTTACTGTCGTATTTGCTCAATAATCTAAAAGAACCAACGAAGAGTCGTTACAATATACTATTTTTTATTCGCCGCAAGCAAAATATTTTAAGAAAATTGGTTTATTCTAAATTAAAATTATAAATTTTCATAAATTTTAAAATAAAAATATGTGGAACAAGGAACCTTTGACAAAATATTTATTATTTTTTCCAAATTATTGTGTAGCTATGACAACAAATTATAACAACTATTTTAATTGGATAATGAAATTTTGAATTTAAGGGTTGCTTAAAATTCAAGATAACATGCATTTTTTCTATGTAACGGAGGCAGGTTACATTGCAAAACGAAATCGACTAGCTGATAGATACGCCAATTTAAAAACAATTCCTGGAACACCAGGATATCACTCATACATTCCTACAAATGATGGATCAATCTTAGCTAGACGTTATTCTAACTCTACGGAATTTAGTAATGTAAAATTAAATAAATGATAAAAAATGTGTAAAATATTTATTTTGAGTTTATATTAAAAATTTATTATAAAAACATATATGTAAATCAAAAAATAACTGTTCATTTTTTAACTCCACTTTTTTTTATGATGAAAAATTTTAAGGCGTGTTGCAATAAAATTAATAAAAAAAACAAAAAAATTTCCAAAACATATGTACCTTTCACATATTAAAAAATAAAAAATTTTAAAAATACGCATTTCTAGAAAATCGAATTTGAATTTTTTACCGTTATGTTTCAAAAAGAAAGTGTTCAAGGTTATATAATGTGAATTATCATTAGCTCTGTTTAATACCTACATTTAGAGCTATATAACATTAAAATCAGTCCAGTAGTTTTGACTGTAGAGCCATTTCAATACACCAGGGTCGAGCAATTTTTTGATTTTTCAACACCCTGTATCTTACGACAGGGTTAAAAAAAAACTAAAAACGCAGAAAACTTTTTTTTATTGATGTCAACGAATTCCAATACCTAAATATACAAAATTAAAACCTCATTTCCAGACCTTGTTGATTTCACGTGTTTTTCACCCGGCATTAAAAATATGTTTCTACTCGAACAATACGACGCCTAATAAATTTATTTTGTTAAAAAATTAAACTTTTATCCGGAACTCCAAGAATTCGGTAGATTTTATATGAAATCTACCTAAAACAAGCAGCTCAAAGGATAAACTTATATCGTATTATTTAGAAAATCAGCAACCAAATTATGTAACTGTAAAGTGATAAATTTTTTATCACTTCACCGTAAAAAAATCTAAATGAGTGAAATGTTAAAACTGAAAAGTTAACACTGACTTTTGGTTAGTGATAAAATAAAATGGATTCTTTTGTTGCTAACGCCATTATGTTAAAAAACACAATTACATCAATGTGATTTGTTTATTTCAGATTTCAAAATAACATCAAAAATTTTTTTTTCAAATTTAACTTCGAAAATATTAATTATGACCCCACTAGGGTCAAAATAAGTCTTATCTGCAAAAAATAGCAATATACTTGACATCTCGTTTATTTCAGCATTTCTCATAAATAAGTCTGCATAACTGACGGCGTGAATTAATTGAACAAATCTTTTATTTAATCCAATTAAAAATTAATTTCGCTCAGCAATTATATTTTGTTCACAAAAAATAATTTATTTGGAAATAATAAATAAAGGATTTTTTATAATAATTCTATTAAATAAAACAATCAATGAAAATTTTATGCATTGACGTTTGATATTTAGTGAGTCGCCTACTTACTATAAGATTTTTTAACACTTACATCGCACATAAATTGCATATAGAATCGCGAAAATTGTTAAAAATTTGGTGATAAAATCGAAATAAAGAAATTTTTAACACTTCACCACTTCACAGTCACAGAACTAGGCTGCAGATGTTATAATTATATTCACAAACAACGATCTACTGTATCGCTTTGATATGATTAAACATTAATTTTAAGGTAAATGTATTTTTGAGCCATATAAAGTAAAAAAGTTTTTAGAACACATAACCGCATAACTACTTTAAACCCAATTTGTTTAAAGTTATCATAAGACAAATTATTAGTAAACAATATTTTTAAATTTCATAATCTATTCTTTTAGAACTCATTCATTCAAATTTAAAACATTAAATTGATACAAATTTTAATAAGTACATAGATTTTGAAATTTAAAAATATTTTTATCCTACACAACCAAATCAAATTAAATCAATTTCTGACCAAAAAAAATTGACTAAAGTCAACAACCTAAACATATGGTTAAAGTGCATTTGAAAGATAAATATATGAAATCTACCTAAAAATAAATTAAATATCAATCTATGTAAACAACAACACCAACGCGTAACCCAATTATTCTTCAAAAATTGAAAGATTATTTTGACCATTTTTAACTTACAAAAACAAACCAAAATTATCAATGAATTCTAAAAACCTTACATATTAAAATAAACACGCCAAAGGAAACTCTAATACATGCGAGTTTTTTTTTTATTATTAATTGTATTTTACCATCGCATTTTTTGTTGTCTCATTAGTAAAATAGAATATAAAAAGCAAAAGAAATTTCAAATACATATAATTTTTTTTCTTTTTTTATTTTGATTTGTCATGTTTATTCTATCATATAAGACAGAAAGAATGCAATATATATTTATGGTTAATGCTAGACTCTTCACCTTTGTTTCCATCGTAAAAATTAAACATTTTTGTTCTATTTTTTGATATACGAGTTTTTCGTTTACCAATAATGCTTCTTATAGTTTATTTTTCTATGCCTGAATCAATAACATTGGCCTGATTTTCATCGTCGCCAGAATCTCTCCTTTTAGAATTGATTTTAATGTGTTTTATTTTGCGTCGCATTTCTTTTAATTACAGTAAAGTTTGTTTCCCAGATCAGTTGCATTCGACGTACGTGTTTGCTGATCATTCGAAAATTTTATTTAAGCTCGATTGAAATCTTTGTAGAAATGTTTTCTCATCAAATGTTCCAAAACAAACCATACACGTTAAACCGTAATGATTTCATAAAATATCGGACAAAATATTAAATTATTTTTGCGTCTATTTTCATCAAAAATAAAAGAAATTTCTTAAAAATTTTGTATCCAAGGAAGTCCTAAATCCAGCGCAAGGTTTAGATATTATTATAATCTAAAAAAGGAGCCAGTACTAAGCCAATATCGTTTCAATGTTGAATGCAAAAATATTTTAAACAACTGTAAAATGCACTGATGAGATTTTGCGATGAACTGTTTCCAAGATGACTTATCGCTTCTTCCCGGACGAGCCCTAACAAATTGTAGGATTTCATAGATTTCTTTACAGATATTTATATAATAAATTCAACTTGCAAAACTTTCTTTCAAAATAATTTTATTTTATTGATATTATACGGGCAAAATCAAATAAGGAACTACCTCAGTTATAGTTTAAAATCAATCCAGGAAAAGAATTACGAGAATTACGAGAAGAATTAAGAAAGAGAAACAACAATTACTAATAAAAATAGCAAGCTATTTAATAACAATAGATTTTTTGGAAAAATCTATTGAAGATTTTGATGCATATCTTATGTTAAATTACGGTTGAGACAAGGACAACATCTACCAAGTGACAGAGGTGTTAAAGAATCAGTTCTTATTCTGCCGCCCCAAAGCCAAAATTATATAATTTGTATTTCTTATTTAAATAAATAATTAGATATGTTTAAGTTAATATATATCTACGACAGATTTTTTTTCCATGCGTACCGGTTGTTAAATACTTCGAATATCACCACTGCTAATATTGAATAGAGAAATTATTAAGAATAGGGTAATTATCACGGTAAGTTATCACAAGTATTTTATGTTTTTTTACAGAAATATGAATTAATAGAATTATAAATTAATAAAAGTTTTTAAATAATAATTCTTGACGAATCCGAATTTTTTTCCTGGAAAATAATTTTCATAGTGAAGACGTATGTACAATATGTACAAATTTGCCTTTTATAATCTTATTCTGGTTGTATAAATTAATAATTGTCTTAAAATAATACTTCTTGAATGAATTGAATGTGTTTCCAGTAAAATAATTTTCATAGTGAAGATTGTATCTGTCATATATAATATTTTTCTAATTGTTTGTTTATTTTCAATTTTCGATAATATAAATTTTGTTTGACGCCTCAAAGGATTTACAGTAGGCCAGTATAAATAAAAAAAAGTCGGACAAGTGCGAATAAAATTCGCTCGCCAAGGGTTCCGTGAATGTAAAAGAACACAATATCAAAAATAAATGACATAAAGTTATGATGTAAAGTCTTTATATCGCCAGACTATGGACGCATAACAGAATAAATGTTTAATCGTAAACGTCAATCGTAAATGTCAATCACATCTACATTGATCAAAAATGTTACTTGAGGTTAAATCTTATCCATAGCTGTTTATGTTAGCTAAAGAAAGATTTAAGCAGTATTTTAATGGTTCTACATAGGGAATATTTGTTCTATAAATCAGCGTCGAAATATAGGGTGGTATACATACACTTAAAATAGCACTTTTTTTTATCAATAACTAAAAAACTGTGCATCGCAGAATTCTAAAAAATGTTGCAATGTTTCTTAGATTAAGTGTTCTTTCAAATGACACCCCAGTCGTTTGGTTCCAAAAAAGTTTTTTTTTACCCTCCCCACACCCATCCCCTAAACACACAGAAATATAATTATTTGAGAGTTCGCTATAATTTTCGTTCAAAATATAGCAAACTTCCTGTCTCTATGAATTTTTTTAAATTTTTTCTGTCTATCAGTGTCGAAACGTAGGAGGGGGAACGATCTGGAATTTACACATTTTTTGGAATAACCCCGAAACTGTGTACCGCAAAATTCTAAAAAAAATTGCAATGTTTTGGAAATTTGGTGTTCTTTCAAATGATACCCCACTCGCTTGGGTCAAAAAAAGTTTTTTTTTACCCCCCTTACACCCATCCCCTAAACACACAGAAATATAATTATTTGAGAGTTCGTTGTGACAACTAAATCAGAAACAAAGAATTTTTGGCAATCTACAAACGAATTATTCATTTAGTGTAACCGAATTGGAGTTATCAACACATTCAGTTATAGAGGACAAATCGCAATTACTTTAAACGAATCTTGATTGTTATAACTGCTAGTCTGTTACTATAACCTTTTATTGATCCTCACAACCACATTGCTAATAAACTTTTCTCTCAGTGTACTGACAAGTGACAACATCCCATTATCTCGAACTAATTGAAAAACTTCAGCCAGCGTACTGTCAACAGATGGTAGAATGTGGAAAAGCCGCCATTTTTATACGACAATCATTTAACAGACTAACGCATAACTAAAGACCAACTTCCATTTTTACACTCATGCATGGTGAAAGTAGCGATCGATTAATCTGTAAAAACGATTAAACATAGTTTTTAATTCGCATGTTTCTAAATTTATATGATTATTTAGTTTTAGTGTAGAATGACTGGTCAGTGCTTATCGCATGGTGTCTTCGGCCTTTTTTAGAAAATAAACTCTGCTGAATTTAAATCTTTTTAGGTGCTTCTTCTTAACTACAGTTTTCGAAAGTTTTTTGGATTTAACATCAATCACGCAAACTCAATGAATCTTTGGAATGGTGCATAATCAATATTCAATTCATATCTAATCAAACTATTATCCTTCATATATACACACTTGGCAACGGATGATATTGATACACTCAGAAAAAAAGATAGCTCATTTAACGTAAAGTATATGTAAATTTCACTAAAAATGACGTATGAACTGAGCCAGCGTAGGTATAAGTAAACTAAACAAAATTAATTTAATAAACTAAATAAAGCAAAATCTACTTAAAAGCTTTGTAAAATAGTCAGTATTTAATTTAGCATGTGCAAAAGCAAATTTTACGTAGACCACAAGTAAATATTTAAAATATATGTATCCCTAACGTAGCGTTATGTAATTTAGCTAGTAGGACATTAACTGTTTGCTACGTAAAACAGACAGAGTGATATGTAAAAATTAAACTATATTTTAGTAAAATTTAAATCCCAGCAAGCACACCGCAAAAATGTTGGGCTATTATGCTACTATTATGCTACCATCTTGTCTCAGCAAACAAATAAAAAAAAAAATTATTTTTTTGCAATTATTAATCGTTTTTTTATCAATTCGGTAATGATAACAGCGGTTAAGAGTACCCTGTGTAAAGATAAAATGCTGTTTATTATTAATATTTATTTTGGACTTAACCCAGATTCTATCCCCAGGCCTCTGTGTAGAAGGCAGCAACATTAACCATTCGTCTATCTAAATAATTATTTACATCAATTTATTTAATAGTATATTGTAGGCTTTTATATTAATTTTATTATAAATATATTGGGAATAGAGCCTATTTAAAAAACAAATTAATTATTTTAAATTAAAATGTATATTTTACGTTTCGGCAAACATCCTTTGCCATAAAATGGCAAAAAATCATCTCAAATTCTTGAGATGATATACATTAAAAAGAATCCTAATTGTTTAAACAAACAGAATGATTCGGTGTATATAGGAAATTCTTATGATAATATTATAAACAATTGATATTTTTTGCATTGAATTAT
Source organism: Diogma glabrata (assembly GCA_963693315.1). Taxonomy (NCBI): domain Eukaryota; kingdom Metazoa; phylum Arthropoda; class Insecta; order Diptera; family Cylindrotomidae; genus Diogma; species Diogma glabrata. Next base: position 83,460 of record CAVNZG010000991.1, read on the forward strand.
TTATTTTGTGTTAATAAATTTAAAAAATTAATATTGTTGAATATTTTACATCAGGGTATGAATTATAGTTTTTTGAATTTATTAACCATTCAACAAACAAATTTTATTATTTTTTGAAAATTAAAATTATATAAACACTACAAAGAGTTTTTTGTTTTTGTATATATAATTTTTTCTTCAACGAATGTTGTTGATGCTGTTTGTTAATTTTAAAAAATTTTGTAAAAATTTTTTTGAAAATGGCAAAGGATGTTTGCCGAAACGTAAAATATACATTTTAATTTAAAATAATTAATTTGTTTTTTAAATAGGCTCTATTCCCAATATATTTATAATAAAATCAATTTATTTATGAAGATTATTTATGTTGATGCTTAAGTATAGGACGGTCGAGGTTTTGATTCCCAGAGCGACCACTATTTATTTTTTATTACATTTTGATTATTTTTTTTAAAATAAAATAAAAATGATTCCTTTTTATCCATAAATTATTCATAAAAATTCGATTTAAGAGCATTTCAATATATCGATAGTGTAGTTTTTTTTAAATTATATAGACCCAAATATTTCAAATTTGTTCCAACAATAATAATAATGTAACTATAGTTACACAGAAATAACAATTATATATGTCAAATTCTTTTTGCCAAAACATTCTTCTGACATTTTTTGCTCTCATATCAATTTATTATTTGACATTACGTGTTTATTTGGTCAAAAAAGTGAGTTTTCGCCCTAAGAAGATTTTTTTGAATCTAGATTTTTAGCTATAGTGCAAAGCATAAAATATGGAGGGGCTGAAATCTCACAGCTCTGAGATATCAAGACTTCGGTCTGGGTAAAGGATTTTGATATAGTTTTCGGCAAAAAACTTTCACGAGGACATAGTTTTTAGTTTTGGGCAGCGATGTATATCAAACATAACTCTTTGGTAAAGTACAAGTATTTTTTATCTCTGTTTAAAAATTTATTACAAAACTAACAAGAAACATCAATACGTTGCCGGAAAATTATAATCGAAATTCCAAAAATATTGTTAAAATAAATAAAATTAAACTTTTTCAAAATTCTTAAAATATTCTAAATATTAGAATGATATCAAATATTTAAACTTTTTCTAAATTCCGATAATATGTTAAAAATTCTTAAAAATTCAAACTTTTCCAAAATTCTAAAAATATTGCAAAAATTAAAACTTTTTTCAAAATTCCAAAAATTATAATAAAATCAAAAATTAAAAATTTTTCAAAATTCTAAATATATTCCAAAAATTCTTACAAAATCAAAATTTGAAACTTTTTTCAAAATTCTACATATATAAATATATATATGATATTCAAAAATTCTATTTTTTTCAAAATTCTAAAAATATTGCAAAAATTATAACAAAATCAAAAATTGAAACCTTTTTCAAAATTCCAAAAATATTCCAAAAATCAGAATGAAATAAAATATTTAAACTTTTTCTAAATTCCAACATTAATTCAAAAATTCTTAAAATTCAAACTTTTTCCAAAATTCTAAAAATATTGCAAAAATTATTTTAGTACAAAATCAAAAATTGAAAATTTTTTCAAAATTCCAAAAATTATAATAAAATCAAAAATTAAAAATTTTTCGAAATTCTAAAAATATTCCAAAAATTCTTACAAAATCAAATATTAAAACTTTTTCCGAAATTTTAAAAATATTGCAAAAATTATTACAAAATCAAAAATACAAACTTTTTCAAAATTCCAAAAGAAATGATTTTTTGACACACTTGACAACATTTTTTTGACAAACTTATAATGCAATAATCTAGTTTTTGATTTGACATACCAATCCCGACCATCAAGATTTCTCCAAATTTAATGTTCCTACTCGTAATCACTTAAAATGAACGTTTTTTAAGCCAAAAATATGAAAATTTGCTATTTTCGACACACATAATGATTTTTTTGACACACTTCCGGTACAGCTATCGAACACAGCGCCCTTTTGGACCTGTCCCTTGTGAATACCTATTTTTAGAAAAAAAAATTTTTGAAATCCCTGCAGCCGTTTTCCCTGCAACGTAGGTAATGACGGACGGCCGGCCGGCCTACAGACAGACACACATCTTTTTTTTTGCTTTTTTAGAATCAGCTGGTCCTAAAACGTCGAGAAATGCCAAAAAAAGTGGGGGTAAGAATTTGACTTTGAGCTCATGAATGTAATACTTAGGTCTTTCAGACCGAAGTAATACAATAAAAAATACATATATCTCTCAAAATTAGTAAACAAACAAAACGCCTCGCCAAAACGCAAGAACATGTGCTGCATAAATTGACAGTTATACTACATTTACATATGTAAGCTTTTCTATTATTTTAAGTAAAATTTACGTTGAAAATTTACGTTGAATACGTAATTTTCAAACTATGAAAACGTAAATTTAAAGATGCCTTAAGCCGCAATTAGACTATTGCAGAACTCTGCAATATTTCTGCAATGGTATATTGTAAAATATTCATTGCAGAAAAGTTTGGCAATGAACTCATTGCAAAACATTGCATTGACTCATTGCAATGTTTTTCAATGAGTTCATTGCCAAACTTTTCTGTAATGAATATTTTACACACTACCATTGCACGACTATTGCAGAAATATTGCAAAGTTCTGCAATAGTCTAATTGCGGCTTTAGTAGAAATTACGTATCATATAAGCAATTTCCAGCATCCTTAAGTTAATCTCTCATTTGCCATGTAAATTTAACATATTTTGACGGTTATGTTTTACAAAATTGTTAAGTAAATGTAACGACTTTTTAGGTAATTTTGTTTTCATATCTCAAAATTAACTTTCGTATGAGCTAAAATTACAGCAATCATATGTTGATTTTACTGTTTCAGTAGTAAATTTATTTTCAAAAACTTTACAATTCAAATTTTGCTTTATTGACGTGGCACAGGTTAATATTACTTAAATTATCAATGCTTTGCACTAGTAAATTTGAGAAAAACGTATGTTATGTTTACAATTTTGGAGTTACTATAGCGCATAAGTAACAAACGCATCGATTTTTTTTCTGAGTGTAAGGGTTAAGCAACTAAGAACATTCTTATTGCATCCACGTGTTGCCAATTTGCATTTGCCAAAGTAAAAAGTGTGTTAAAAGTGTGTTTGTGGTACAAATCCTTTGTGATATGGGCAGAAAAGGCTTTAACCAATGTAAAGAATCCAAATGAATTTTTTTATTTTTAAATACTAGATATTGACAAATAATATTAATGAATTAGCTTCTGCTGAACTTTTTACATTTTTCGAAATTTTTTCTGCACTTACTGACTAATCAAAATAAAAATGCAGATTAAATAAAAAGTTTCCAAAAATTGTTTTATCATTCATGATTGAAGATGGGACTGAAAATGGGACATCGCTACAACTGGGTAGCCTTGCAGGTGGCGTTTCTATTAAAATTTGGTTCAAAATATTCCAAAACAACCTTGCAGAAGTTGTGGAGTATCGATCTGTAATAATAAAGATCATCTGGATATACCCTAAGGGACAGGAAAATATTGAACCCTCACCATATCCTAAAACAATTAAAAGTAGCAGGTTGAATACAAACAATCATTTATTTCGGAGTAAAATATTAAACAGTGTAAAAATTTTGGGATATATCAATCGTGATTGCCGCAGAATAGAAAACAACCCGAGTTATTTATTACGAATCTACATTTCTTATAAGCATTCAAACCAATCAGCTCCTCAGGATACTGAATTTACAACTAATTTAATTTCCTTCAACTGATTATATTATTTTCGTTTATTGTCTTGAATTTCTTCGAAATAAAAGCTTATATCAGTGTCTCTAGTCGTTTTGTTTGTGATTGTAGGAAAATTTATGTATTATGCTACAAGGGATTTTCACATTTATATAATATTATTATTAAATTTAATTTAGAAGATTATTTGAAAACTGAATAAAATATAAAATATATTATATTGATCAATCGATTTTAGATTCATTAATTATTTTATTATTTTAAAATTATTTAACGTATAAATTATATCAAAACATATAGTTTGGAGCTAAATGCTGTTTATTGTAGAAAATCGTTTCAATTAAAATAGTTTTAATTACGTTTTCTTTTAATTTAAATACATTAAAGTTTTAGAAAAAGACTGCAGGACATTTAGATTATTGTGACAGTTTAAGCAATTGAAGAAAAAAATAATTTAAGAGCATTATACAAATTTCAAAAACAAAGGTGTAAGGCTGTCATTATCTCTTAATCCAATAACATAAACATCAAATCGTAAAATCTTCTAACTTCATGAAAGCATAATCTATCACTTCCTTCCATTCTCATCTTGATAAAACTTTTTTGAATAAGAGATATTCTATTACTATGATGGAAGTTGAACATTCACATATACTTAACGCATCATATTTTTAACTGAAAATTAGAGTTGATGGAAAAGCAAGGAAAACAAAAATATAGAATGACAAGAATGAATTTGTATTATTTTATTATTATTTTTTCGTGAAAATGAAAAGATTTTTCCTGCTTAATAAATTGAGAGGGAATGAAAATTTTTCGGTTGGTGATCTCTTATAAGGTAATTTGTCATAGTTGTTTTTGATATATTTTATTTTTTCGAGAGTAAAATATATAATCACAATAATTTAATCAAAAATGATAAGATATGAGTGAAATGTAGATTTATAGTTTCTGTCTATGTTTTTGTTTTGTGGAGTTATATGCTAGTCTGTTTCCAAGTTATAATACGGTGATCTTGTTCTAATGTTTCTAAACTTAACGAGATATTACATGAATTTGGCTCATTGGTGATTGCAATTTTCCACATTGACTGATTGAATTTTCATTTTAATCTTTGTTTTTATTTTGCTGTTATTTATTTGGTTATGAACTTTTTGGAGCACTTATCATTAAACAAGTTGATAAATATGCTTAAGTGAGGCGCTTAACACACCAGATTGATAAAATTTTTATTGAACATGTTATATCAAACTTAATTTGTAGGTTCCTCTGTAACATCTCTATTATTAAATCGTTTAAATGTCTAATAAAATAGTACATTATGATGTAAGGACGTAAGGTTAAAGATTTTGACCGTGCATAGAGTTTGAAAAGTCCAAAATAGCTTACGTCTGTACGTCATATACTATTTTGTATTCGCCGCTAGCAAAATATTTTAAAAAATTGTTTATTCTAAATCAAAGTTATAATTTTGATTTGAAAAAATTTTGAATTATAAAAATAGGTACACTCAATGGTAAGAGCCGAAAGGACGATGTGTTCGATAACTGTACCGGAAGTGTGTCAAAAAATCGTCAAGTATGTCAAAACAAGGAAATATGCATATTTTTTGCTTAAAAAACGTTCATTTTAAGTGATAATGAGTAGGAACAAAGAATGTGGGAGATTATTGCATTATAACTTTGTCAAGTCAAAAAAATGTTGTCAAGTGTGTCAAAAGAAAGATTTTTATTTATTATTTTACCCAATTTTTCGGAAATAAATAAAATTAATTATTTGTTTGACATAAAATTTTATTATTATTATTGAGAATTATGGCACTATAAGTTTGTCAAAAAAATGTTGTCAAGTGTGTCAAAAGAAAGATTTTTATTTATTTTTTACCCAATTTTTCGGAAAAATAAAATTAATTATTTGAAATTTTATTATTATTATTGAGAATTATAACTTAGTTAAAAAAATAATGTCAAGTGTGTCAAAAGAATGATTTCATTTAATGTTTTAGATAATTTTTTTGGAAAAGAAAATTTAGCTCTTTCTTTACGTAAATATAGTTGAACATGGATATTTTTGAATTTGTTATAGTTTTTGAAATATTTTTGGAATTTTGAAAAAAGTTTCAATTTTTGATATTGTTATAATTTTTGCAATATTTTTAGAATTTTGGAAAAAGTTTGAATTTTTGAATTTTTAAGAATTTTTGGAATATTATTAAAATTAAGAACAAGTTTAAATTTTTGATTTTATTCTAATTTTTTATATATATTTAGAATTTTGAAAAATTTTAAACTTTTGATTTTATTATAATTTTTATAATTTTGGAAAAAGTTTCAATTTTTGCTATTGTTATAATTTTTGCAATATTTTTAGAGTTCTGGAAAAAGTTTGAATTTTTGAATTTTTAAGAATTTTTGGAATATTATTAGAATTAAAAAAAAGTTTAAATTTTTGATTTTATTCTAATTTTTGAAATATTTTTAGAATTTAAAAAAAAAATAGAATTTTTGAATTTTATATGTATTTCTAGAATTTTGAAAAATTTTCAATTTTTGATTTTGTAAGAATTTTTGGAATATTTTTAGAATTTTGAAAAATTTTAAAATTTTGGTTTTATTATAATTTTTACAATTTCGGTAAAATTTACAATTTTTGTTTTTGTTATAATTTTTGCAATATTTTTAGAATTTTTGAAAAAAGTTTTTAATCTTTGATTGTGTAATAATTTTTGAAATATTTTTAGAATTTTGTTTGAAAAAAATTTGAATTTTTGATTTTATTTAATTTTTACAATATTTTTGGAATTTTGAAAGAAATATGAATTTGTGATTTTGTGATTTTGTAATATTTTGTCGAAACGCTAAATGGAGAGGTTTTTAGTAGTTTGCTGATTGTATAATCTTTTCACTAAATTATGTTAATATATGATCTGTTATAATTTTCCGACACGGTATTAATGTTTCGTGTTAGTTTTGTAATACATATCTAAACAGAGATAAAAAATACATGTACTTTAACAAAAAGTTATGTTTGATATACATCGCTGCCTAAAACTAAAAACCATGTCCTCATAAAAGTTTTTTGCCGAAAACTATATCAAAATCCTTAACCCAGACCGAAGTCTTGATATCTCAGAGCTTTAGATTTCAGCCCCTCCATAATATCAATTTAGTTTTTGTCTGGAAATTCCTGATATATTTAAAACCACGTAAATTATTTTATGTAGATAAATAATAATATTTTTGTAAATAAATAACAAACACTATTAGAAAAAGTAGGCAAACTAAAACTATTTTTCGAGAAGAAGTTAGCCTCGCCATTTTGAAAAATAAAAAATGAAGGTTGTGTATGGCTGCTATGGATTTTAAATTTTTTCGGAAACACTTTTACGCAAGCATTATTTATTCTTAAAGAAATCAATGTTTTCACTAATGATAAAAATGGCATCTGGTATCGGATAGAATAAACGGTTATTAATACACGAGCATTAACTGGAATACGTATTTCGTATGGTATAGCGAGTATATTAATAACATTTACATGAAAGTGGCATACGCTATTTGTCTACACCCGCTACATAACGAAGAACGAAAACTACAACGAAAATTTCAATTTCCAAATTTTAAATTTTAAAGTTCAATTTTTTTTCCCATACGAAAATTTCAACAAACATCAAATGCATAGCATGTTTGATTGAAAAACTATGGGTTTCTTTCTGTTGATTAAAAATCTGTATTGTAATAAAATCTGTATCGAAATGAATATCATTATAAAACGGATTTTGGTCATATAAAGGTATTTTTATAGTACGGGTGTAGAAAAAATATATTTTCGAAAAATCGTTGTAGCGTGCCATATATATGTACAAAACAGCACAACCTTTCCCTTTCGTTCTGTTAGAAATTGGTGGGTGTGACTTAAACACAAAAATCATTTTAACGTGTCTAAATTTGTTTTTTGTGGTATGGAATATTTGTAGATATTTGTAGAGTATGTTGTAAATGAATAGATTGCAAAGAATTCGTATAGTATTATCATACTATTAAAATTATCATACTATTAAAATTATTATACTATTAGAATTATTGTACTATAAATATTGTCATACTATTAAAATTATTATACTACAGGAATTATTATACTATTTGAATTATTATGCTATAAAATAATTGTACAATAAAATTAAGGTTACTTTTTGTAGCATGATCTATTACCTAATTTTTAAAGTAAACATTTATATAAAAAAGATAATAAATAAATTCAGGCAGTCAACTCTAGGTTGAGCAGTGAGCTACACTAAAAGCTAATAAACCAAAAATAGAGCTAAATAAAAATTGAATTAATTAAATTAAATAGTGAGTTTGTACTTTTTGGTAGCGCTACGATCAGAAGCAGAACAGCAGCTCCGGAGGTAATTATAACATTTTGGTGACAGCGGTGGGATAGATTGGAATTAATTACCGATGGAGTCATAAATCTTGAAGAAAAACAAAAATGCTCAACACAGCAATTATCAAAATCGCAAAGAAAAAGCTACATTACGAAATTCACTAATGGCGGATATGAACATATAAAACCAAACCTTTTCTTCAGAGCAACAATCTTGAACCGGTTTCATCAATAAATTACTTAAATGCAAAAACAAAATCATCTACATTAAAAAATTAGCTAATGGCGGACGGAAATCAACCTATAAGACAAAAGTTTTTATTCACGGCAACAATCTGGAAATTGATAGCATCAATACAATTATCAAAAATACAACACAAATCATCTGCATTATGAAATTAAATTGAATTAATGGCGGAAAACAACAAAAAGAAGTGATAACGGCAACACCTATAAGTTGGTCACACAGAGCAGCAGTATGAGTTGGTTGTAAAACCTGCCATTTCGATTTAATCAAGTATATTATATATATTTTTGTTCAGTCGTAGTGTCTTAAAATTTATTATAAAAAAAAAGAATGAATATCAAATTATTAAATTAATTTAATAGTGTTTATTATTTAAGATTTAAAAAGAAAAAAATAATAAGAAATTATAAAAAAAAAATATATTTGTTGTGCTGTAGTGATAGTGAGAGTAAAACGGTTCACATGCACGTGAACCGGTGTTCATAAGTAAATAAGTAAGAATTTAAAAAAAAATGAAATTTTGGTTACTAATAAGAATATGTTATTAAATAGAAATCTCAAAAAATAGTAAATTTAAGAAAAAAATTTATAGTGACGTAAGTTGTATAATAGTGTATCCTGGTTAACTAAGGAGAAACAGGTATTGTTATTTTATTTATAATCATTTCCTAGTTTGATAATAAAAATCATTAGCCTTGTAAATGTAATTGAATTGAATTCTTATACAATTGTTTGATGTAAAAAAAAAGATTTTACTACGGTAAATCGTTTGTAATATTAAATTTTTTTGCACTGGTATTTCTACACAAACGGTTAAGAATAAATTAGTGTTTTGTAACAAAAAGGAAGGAAACCAGAATTATTTCGATGCAAAATTGAATTATAAAATTTTGTTTAGCATTTTCATTCGGTACAGAGATCATTTTAAGTTTTGAATAGAGGTGATATACATTATTTGAGTTGTGTGTATATAAATTTTAGCAAATTGTGTGGACAGGATTGGTAGTTAAGTTGTATAGTTTAGTTTTTGGTTTATGTCCGAAGATAAGGATTTTTATCTTTTACGTAGTGGTAGAGTAAAGTCAGTCCCTCATACATTAGTTGACTCAAATAATACGGCATTGTCAAGCAAAAATTTGTTAAGTTCGATCGCAGAAGAGGTTGAAGTCACGGTAGATAGTTGTGCGTCGACAAATACAACTTGCGAAATGTCTGAGTTAAATTTAGAGTTAGCTCTTAAACTCATACCAGAGTATGACGGTAAAATTGGTAGTAGTACTAGTCTGGAAAAATTTATTGCTTGTTGTGAAATAGTGGTAAAATCTTTGAAGGTGGCACTCATGCCTGAATTTTTAAATATTATGCATGTGAAATTATCAGGGAAAGCCTACGATGAAACTCTGAAGCTCCATACGTATGATAGTTGAACCGTTTTAAAAAATGATTTGAGAACTTGTTTTGCGGATACGAGATCTAGTGACTATTTGCAAGTGGAGCTGGTTAACGTAAGGCAAGGTCAAAATGAAGATGTTCGAACTTTTTCTAGCAGAGTCGAAAGAATATTGGCGGAGCTCAACGATACTTCTATTACGAATTTACCAAGCTCAAGTGCTGATTGTTTAGATACAGTGCGATACATTAATGGTAAGACAGCGCTAAATGCTTTTCAGGAAGGCTTGCGAGTGCCGATTAGAATAATTGTTAAAGCGTGTCGATTTAAAACGTTGAAAGAGGCCATGTCAAAAGCTTACGAAGAAGAAATTCTAATTAGTAAACGACAACCCGTGTTAAAAACAAATTCCAATATTGATGTTTTGCGGTGTCAGATTTGTAGAAAGCCAGGTCATAATGCATCGGTTTGTTTTAATCGTTACGGTGGAAATTTTATGCCAAATAGATCTGTTTCTAATAGGCTACCTCAGCCTGTTTGTGCTAGTCCTTTTCGAACTACTCAACAAGGTCGTCCTGTTCTGAATAAATGCCGATATGATACGTAGTCACAACGACAACCAGATAGTTAAGGAGGGTAATCCAAGTAATCAAGCGGAAAACACGGAAAAGCTCGAGCAGAATATGCGGAACACCCCTGTTCGAGTTTCAAAGCTATTAGAGGGTGTTCAAACTCCGTAAATAATGCCAAGGGTGATATTCATCCAAATAATTATAAACCTAGTGTTAACGTGTTTGATAGTGATGTAACGATAACTAAATATAGTTCTTCAAATATTTTGGACAGTGAGCAATTTCACGAGTCTTTAAAAGAAAAAAATTATTCAATAAAAAAGTTTACAGGGGTAAGGAAAACATTTGAATGTAGCGTCGTACTCAAACTCGATGTACAAAGTAGAGAAAATCTCAAATTCTTAGTCGATACAGGTGCGGAGGTTAGTTTGATAAAGTTAGGGTGTATTGCTGCTGAAGCTTTATGTTATCCTAATTCTAAATGCGTGCTTACGTTTATTTCAGCAGAAACTATCCCTACTCTAGCTTTATGTTATCCAATCATTAATATTAACGATTCCTATGGCGTTATTCATCCATTTTATATAGTGAGCGATGATTTTCCAATAACTTGCGAGGGCATAGTTGGGAAAGACTTTCTAATTAAACAATCATGTAAGATAGATTTTTCAAAAGAAATCTTAGAAATTCCAACACGAGGTGCATCTTCTCAAAATAGCACTGCTATTCTTAAATTAACTACTATACCCTCTGATTCCCGAATACCTTCTCGTTCAGAAAAAGTCTTGGAGTTAAAAGTTGATTTGCCAGATGGTGAATATATTTGTCCATCGCATGAAATTTTATCAGGTGTTCACGTGTGTGGAGCATTAATAAAAGTGAAGTCGAACTTTGCCAATTTTATTATACTCAATACTAATGACAATCCTGTAGATATTAATTTTCACGTGATTGATGAGAGTAAGATACAAGACCGTCGAGCTTTTATGATTAACAGTTTTCATTGGAGCAACCCTGTAGATAAAAGATTGGAGTATTTGGAGAATGAAATGGATGGACACCTCTCATTTGAATAACGAAGAGAGAGAAAGCATTATAGAGCTTTGCAGACATTTTAATGACTTGTTCCATTTACCTGGAGATAAACTTTACGTTACATCTGCAATCACTCACCGAATAAATCTTCTTCCGGGTTCTCAACCTGTTACGGTGAAACAATTTCGCATACCTGAATCCCTTAAACAAGAAGCAGATAGACAAGTTTCTGAGCTTTTAACTGACGGCATTGTACAACCTAGTAAAAGTTGTTGGAATTTTCCTTTGCTTGTCGTACCGAAAAAGTCTGCTAATAATGAGAAAAGTTGGCGATTGGTTGTTGATTTTCGTAAGTTGAACGAGATGACTGTTGGTGAAGTGTTCCCTTTACCCAATATCACAGAAGTTTTGGAACAGTTGGGAAAATCGACGTATTTTAGTACACTGGATATGGTCAAGGGTTATCATCAAGTTCCCTTATGCGAAGATGATCGTAGTAAAACAGCATTTAGCACTTCTTTGGGCCATTTTGAGTTTCTGCGAATGCCGTTTGGTTTAAAGAACGCTACTTCAACTTTTCAAAGGTTGATGAACACTGTATTATCTGGTCTGAATAGTTTGCAATCACTGGTTTATTTAGACGACGTAATAGTAACGGCAGTAAATTTAAAGGATCACAATGATAAATTGTATAAAATTCTATCACGTTTCCGTGATTATAATCTAAAACTAAATCCTGTTAAGTACAGATTTTTGAGAAAGGAGATATTGTATTTAGGGCACTTGGTAACAGATAAGGGTATTAAACCCGATCCTGGAAAACTCAGCTGCGTAGAGAATTTTCCAGTTCCTAAAACACCCAAACAGATTAAATCGTTCCTTGGGTTCGTAGGCTATTATCGCCGTTTTATCGAAAACTTTTCTAGATTAGCCCAACCTTTGACAGCTTTATTAAAGAAAAATGCTAGATTCATATGGAGTGCCTTTTGCGAGGAAGCTTTTCAAAAATTAAAGAATGCATTAGTTAACCCTCCCGTATTGCAGTACCCTGACTATGCTAAAGTTTTTTATATTACTTCTGACGCAAGCAATGTCGCGATTGGAGCTGTTTTGTCTCAGTTGAACGATGCGGATGATCTACCCATAGCATTTGCTAGTAGAGTTCTCAATCGAGCTGAACTTAATTATTCAACTATCGAAAAGGAGTTGCTTGCTATCGTGTGGTCAATAAAACATTTTCGTCCTTATGTATTTGGTCGTAGCTTCTTAGTTGTGACAGATCATAAACCGTTAGTCTGGCTGAGTAGTATCAAGGATCCGGTTTCTCGTCTCGTTAGGTGGAAGATAGAGTTAGAGGATTATGATTTTAAAGTAATTTATAGAGCAGGTAAATACAACGTGAATGCAGATGCACTTAGTCGCATAGAGTTATTTAGTAAGGATCCAGCCGAAATCCCTTCATCAGCCGTTTCTAGCAAAACTGTGTTGTTTTCCGATCCTCATCTCGAGTCCTTTTATCCAAATCCTTGCAATGCAGAGCATGTTGATCCAGTGGATAGTTTAAAAAATAACCAAAGTTTGTCACAAACTGCTACGATTGACGTAATAACTCGTTCTCAAGTCCGTAAAACGTTATTGAATACTAGTTTACCTGAACCTGGTAAGGTAACAGTAGAAGACACTATGGATAGTAAGAGTGTTATTGATTCTCCGGCTGTAAGACAGCTGACTGAGGAAGCCGATATTTTAAAGATTCTCAAGGAATATCATGATAGTAGCATTGGGGGTCATCAGGGCGTATGTAGGATGTACAACAGAATGAAATCTTACATATTCTTTCCAAGGATGCTTTCTAGAATAAGGTCTTTCGTACGTAAATGTCCTCATTGTCAAAAGAATAAAATTTGTAAACCTACAAAGATACCAATGGCTATTACTACTACCTCTTTCAAGCCATTTGATAAGATATTTCTGGATATTGTGGGACCTTTGCCTGTATCACATGCCGGAAATAGATTTATACTAACCGTACAAGATGATCTGACGAAGTACTCTCTTGCCATGCCTTTGCAGAACCAAGAAGCGTCTACTGTTGCTAGAAGTTTTGTCGAGAATTTTGTTTGTAGATTTGGATCACCAGTTTCAATTTTGACTGACCAAGGTACTAATTTTCTCAGTGAAATGTTTAAAAGTATGTGTAGTTTGTTGAAAATATCTAAATTACAGTCTACTGCTTTCCACCCCCAGACGAATGGATCTCTGGAGAGGTCTCACCGTAGTCTCGCGGAGTATTTAAGAAATTATGTAGATGGAGATACCCAGAATTGAGATTCTTGGATTGCTTACGCTATGTTTACGTACAATTCTACCCCCCATACTGCAACTAAACAAGTTCCTTTTGAACTAATTCATGGGTTCAAACCAAATTTGCCATCATCATTAAAAGCTATACTTTCTCCTGTGTATGATGTTGACAACTATTTACAAGAGTTAAAAGGACGACTTGGAAGTGCTTACGAGATAGCGAGATGTAATTTGCAAGCTATGAAAGAAAAATCCAAGTTATATTATGATAAAAATTCTGCAAACGTATCTCTTAAAGTTGGAGATTTAATATTACTACGTAATGAAAGTAATTTGAGAACCAAGTTAGATCCATTGTACACCGGTCCTTACGAATTGAATGAAATCTTATCTAATGAAAATGTCAAGCTTAAGGTTGGTCGAAAAATGAAAGTCGTGCATAAGAACAGGATTAAATTGTTCAACGAATTATAAATTTAATGTTTATATGTATATACTTTGTCTGTTTTCTACTTTTAATGTAATAAAGATTATATTTTACAAGAAATAAAAAAACTTGGAAATGGTAATAAAGGATTCATAGTTGGTTAGTCGGATTTTGATACAAAAAAAAAAATAATAAATTTGCTATTAAAATTTATTTAGTTTTCTTTAATAAACAAGGAAATCTTTGTACACTATATAAAAAAAATTATTTTTGAAGTTTGTCTTTTAGCTTCATTAAAAGTTATATTTTATTTTTTTAAAATAAACTTTAATCTTAAGGTGGGAGTGTTGTAAATGGATAGATTGCAAAGAATTCGTATAGTATTATCATACTATTAAAATTATCATACTATTAAAATTATTATACTATTAGAATTATTGTACTATAAATATTGTCATACTATTAAAATTATTTTATTCTCTTCCATTTAATTATATCAGCTTTATTTGTATGTTTTTTCGATAATAATAGTATGTATTATTGTATTGTTTTCTAACCTATTGTATTCTAACCTATTGCCTAATGAACATTTTATTCAATTGGTATGATTCCAATTGGTCAAATTGTTTTGATTTCATTAAAATTATTTTCAAATTATAATCACAATTGCTTTGATAAGTTTTGTTCAAAAATCAAATTTTGAGTAATTCTCTTATTTCGTTTAGTTGAACTTGGTTGATTGTATGAGAAGGGCGTTTTTTATCATCAGGGTTTTTTTATTAAGAAATTTGATTTATCAATTAAAACAATAAAGATTTATTGTTTTAATTGAAGAAAATGTTTTTATTTTTTATAATACACAATTCTTTTTTATAATAAAATCTTTGTCAGAGAATAAAGTATTGTAATCGATTCGTGAATAATGAATTTTATTCTCTCGCAAATTAAAATTCTCGCTCGTGCCTCGCTCAAATTTTAAACTTTTGCTTGAGAATAAACTACTTCATTATTCACTCATTGATTAAACTACTAATACTACAGGAATTATTATACTATTTGAATTATTATGCTATAAAATAATTGTACAATAAAATTAAGGTTACTTTTTGTAGCATGATCTATTACCTAATTTTTAAAGTAAACATTTATATAAAAAAGATAATAAATAAATTCAGGCAGTCAACTCTAGGTTGAGCAGTGAGCTACACTAAAAGCTAATAAACCAAAAATAGAGCTAAATAAAAATTGAATTAATTAAATTAAATAGTGAGTTTGTACTTTTTGGTAGCGCTACGATCAGAAGCAGAACAGCAGCTCCGGAAGTAATTATAACAAGTATCACAACCAGCATAATCCAAGCACAAAAAAAAATCCTTTGTTTATGATTTTTATTTAATGGCAACTCAAAATTCATCTCCAAAAATGATGTTAGCATTATAAAATGTTTCCATTTGTTGTATGAAATTTTTTTCTGAATAGCACATCCAGCACAACTCGAGCACAACCATTGAATTTAATTTTTTTTTTTTTCAAATGACGGGGCATCAGAGGACATCAAAGATTTTTAAATATTTGTGGATTGAAGGCAATCGAGACTATTGATTCAGGCAGCGCATTCCATTTGCACGATGTACCCACAAATAAGTCCATTTGACACCATGACAGTGAGTAATGTGAGTAATCTCATCAGTTTGACTGTTTGCACAAGCCGATTGACGAGTAACACGGGGCAAAGGATAAATGTTTGAGGCATAATGGATCTGATTCCATTTGAGCACTGCTGGTGACAATATCTGTAAAAAAACAACGAGGTCAGCAACAGTGCCACGATGTTGTTGGGAATTTAATGTTGAATTGCGATCACCAACAATTCGAATAGCATGGTTTTGAACAGAATCAAAAAAACAAACAGGATGGTAACAGATACAACGCCTCCTACTTGACAACAATACTCCACACAGGAACGAATATAGGACTTGTAAATGTGGAGTAATTGATACGTAGTAAAAGATTTTTTACAACTATTGAGAAGGCCGAGTTTTCTTGACGTGCTCTTTGCCATTGCCAATATATGATCGTTCCAGAGTAGGTAGTTGGAAATTGTTAGTCCCAATAAACGAACGCTTTCACATTCGTCTATTTGTTCGTCACACATACTGATTGAACTATCATTGGGGAGCTCGGTTTCTGATCTGGAAACAATCAGTAGCTGTGTTTTGGTGAAATTAAAATGTTTGCAAATTTTTAAACCATTTTAAACATTTTTGCAATTTTTTCAACCAAATTTTTGTCACCCCAGTTGGCGAACTTTTCTAGGTCTTCGTTTACACTTTTGGCAGCGTCTCACCGGACGGGGTTTATTCGTTCGTGCATTTTACCCTTTGAATTTATCGGAGTACTGGTGATTTTCAACAGCTCGTTGATATAAATTAAAAATAAGGTGGGGGATAAAACTGAGCCTTGGGGTACACCAGCGTTACTTAATTTAGACTCAGAAGAAAAGCCATCGATGGATACCGAAATGTAATGGTCTGTGAGAACATTTTGTATCCGCTTTACGACCGCGGGGTGAAATCCGTAAGTAACGAGCTTGTTGATAAGGTTGGCATGCCAGTAGCTTTGTTCAAAGCTTTCCGTAATTTCTTAATGCTATTCTGTTTATCATCTATCAGTTATTAGAACGCACTAGTAGTTAGTTGGTCAAAAGAAATTAGGTATTGTACAACTACGAATGGAATTTTTAGATAATTATTTTTCTTTTTTGTGAGCTACATAATGTTGTTTATTATGCTTGATTCATAGTAATTAATGCTTCATAAATAAACTTAATTCGTTTTATAGCAATGAAATTAGAATTTAAAAATTATTATAGTTTGGCTTGTATGAAAGGCCATGTAAATGTTTGAAATTTCATAATTTTCGTTCATCTGTAGCACCATTGTGGTGGAAATCGGAACAAAAATTGCACGTTCATTTTCTCGACGCAGATTAATATAATGAAATATATTTCAAAAATTTTCATAGGACTTGTAACCCAACCGTAAAAATTTAAAAATATCAATGAAATTTCACATTTTATTGCAATTGGATAATTTTAATTTGCGACCGATATATTAGGGACTACATATCAAACATAAAATATAAAATATAATTCTTTTAATGCTTACAAAAAGTATGAGATTCTTTCTCGTATTTTTAAATATTTTGCTAAATAGATACATTATAAAAAATTGGCAATTATCTAATTACAGTAAAATATAAAATTTCATTACCAAAATTTAAAAAAATATAGTGGTGTCACTCTCGTATGCAATCCTAATTAAATTTCTGTCACGTAGCATTAGCAGAAATGAATTGAATGGAAAACCAGCAACGAGGACTGGGTATAAACATGGTGGATAAAGCACATGTGCATCTTTAGAATGCATACATGCTACGTCGTATTCTTACAAGAAGAATACTTTAACAAACACTATAATTTTTCTTTTTATTGTGTAATGACGGACTATTTTCAATTTTTACTCTAAAATAATGGTATTCGTATTCAAGAAATTCGCTAATAATTTGTTAATTTATTTTCTTCAATTGTATTAACCGTAGCGACATTTGTTTGTAGTACTGTATTTTTTTGTTTCAATTGATAATACATTTCAAAACATGTTTTACATAAATGATTGTTTAATTTGAAAAAAAGTAGTATTGATGTTTGTTTTGGTGAAAATTACTTGGAGTGGGAAACAGAAAACCTAATAATATGTATATATAAGCGATCAAATTATTTTGATCGGGAGATAGTACATAAATTTAAATCAAAAATTTAGATCGTGATTAATGTCTAATCAAAAATCAAACAAATATATCATTATGTAAAATTAATAATAGAAAAAAATATAAATTTTTATAGAAAAAAATTAAATTGTCTTTGATTGTGATATCAAGGTTTTTTTATTTATTTGTTTTTCTGATGTAATGTGTTTAATGAAAATTGATAAAATATTTAGCAAATAAAACGAAAACAAAAAAATGAATCTAAAACGCAACTTCAAATGCAAAAACGTGAAAATAGTTATTCATAAAGTTATTTATATAAAGTAATAACGAAACCGTTCAACACGCTTTTTATACCCAACGGTTACGGTGAAGCTTCATTCCAAGTCGTTACATGTTAAATTACTAAACCTGAATCTATTAAATATATGTTTATTTTGTTTTCTTATACTTCGCTAGAAATGTAACCTAATTTTTGGTTTATATTAGCGTTGACATTTTTTGGTAGTTTATCTTGTCGGCTAGCCATGATGAGAATTAGCTCAAGCTTAAAATTTTCTCATTGGTTCGAAAAATGTGTGGATTGCAAAAAGTTTCATAATTTGCACCATAAATTTTTAGATTCAGTTCTCATATTTTTGATGGGAGATTTTCCATCGGAGTGATGTTATATCACAAATAATTTACTGAATTAATTAAATGCAAATATTCATAAATTTAATTTCATTTAACAAGCAACTAAAAAACTTAATGTGCTGAGCTTCGAAATACAAATAGTTATTGTGGCGGTAGATAAATTCTGAGGAATATATGTAAACTATGAGGAATATATTTCAAATTGACAGAGCTAGTTTGGTTTTGTCATTTGGTGATGCTTTAGGTATAATTACGTTTGGTTGGATGAATTACAACCTACAATCAACATTTGATCCACTGCACTGTTTTTGGAAGAAGACAACATTCAAGAAATAGAGTAATGTAAGCCTTTTTGTATTTTGATTTATATAGTTTTTGTGATTTACTTTTACACTGCTTTTTCTCTGTTAGCTAGCTAATAGTTTTTTTTATTTATTCTGTGATTCATAAATAAGAAATTTGCAAGTCTTATTTGTTTGTCATAGATTCAGTTTTTCGGTGTAATATTATTATTCGTTTAAAAGTCCAAATTATTATAATTGTATTGAAAATTATGTGTTAAAAACCAACAAAAAATAGATGATCATCAAATAACATAATAATAGGCCTGGCACAATTTGTGTAGTAAATATTCAAATGGGTTCCTAGTCAACAAAACAAAGTGCCAGTTTGTATTTTGAGTATGTTTTGAGTAAAAGAATAAATCTTTAGCTAATCCAAAAAAAATAGGTTCTTCTTTGGGCATCTTTAATAATAATCAATCGAAAAGCAATATACTCTTTACTTTCAAACTGCCACACCAAAACTACAGCCCTAATTATAAAGCATATTTGTTAGAGAAACAATCCCCACATTATATATTCAATGCTCCAAGTATTAAAATTTATAAAACCAACACATTTAAATATATACTAAAATTATTTTCTATTGCATGGAAAATTAATTTTAATGACAGTTAAATTGACGAATTACGTTTATATTACGAGAAATAAAAACAAAATAATTTTCTATTATTAAACTTCAATTGCACAATTTCGATTCGTGATTCAAAGAAAACAAAACGAAAAAAAAAATTAAATAAATAAAGGAATAAAACGGAAATTAAGTTTGATATTAAATTTTACATAAGTAGAACTTTTCGTCTAAACTTATTAAATTTATAATATAATTCAATTTTTTTTATATTTAAAATTTATTATATAATTGTGTCTGATATACATTCGTGTTGCGGCTTTTCTAGGAAACTTACTGTTTTATAAAATTAAATTTATAATTTCATTTCAACCTCAATATTCTGTATAATTTCATAAAATTCTACTTCAATTATATAACTGGAATCAGTTTCTTAATTTTTAAATAGAAGAAGAATTTTTTCTATTGTACTTACGGTAATGAAGAAAAAGGCTAATTAATTAAGTTTTTTTGAAAAGGTGAACTCGGCTTATAACAATCGTATTTTTTCCAACTTATTTTGGTAACATTTACATTAAGATGTTGAGGGCTCTCAAACGAATGCATTAATGAAATTAAATGGAGATATTCAAGATATTTTTACTTCCAAACAAACTCTTATTTGATGTGCATTATTGAATCATTCAAATCGATAACCACACCACTCCCCAGTAAGATTATTTAGTTTTTATGAATAATTGCATATTTAAACTGCATACGAGTTTAAAACCAATTGATATGTGTGTATCTCGTTCTAATAAATAAAGCTTTTTATGAAATTTTCCTATTTTCTTGATTTAGTTTTTTTCAATTTCTTTTATTGCCCCAAAGAAAAGAATTATTGATTTTATGTAGATTTAGATTAGATTAGATTAAATTGGATATCTCAATATCTCAATGGGATATTTTCTATTTTATTTCTTTTGAACAACAGTTTTTTTTATTCACAAACTTCCAGTTTGTTTTTTAAATTTCTCTAGTTTTTTTTGTTGTTGTTTCATTATTGTGGCTTGGAAAAATGTTATTCAAATTTTCTTTAGTTTGTTGTTTTGTTTTAAAATTTTGTTCCAAAGAATTTTTTACTAACAAAAAAGAAAACAAGTTTGTTTTGTTAGCCCAATGTCTAGTGGGAAATTGAAATGAGTGGTTATAGGTTTTGTTCGAAAAATTGAACTAATTTTACCGTTTTTAGGACAAAATGAATGATGGACAATTTTATAAGAAAATCTTTAAAAGTTTTTTATGTGGTATAAGTTAAAATTTATGATAATAGATTCCTAAAATATTGTTTAAATGATTTTGTTGTGGTCATGATGAAACCATTACATACTACAAACATTCGTTGAAGTATGAAGTTTCAACAGTTAAGTTTTTTTGTCTATTGAACAATCATCCCAGACTCAAGCTTGGGGCGGCTCGTAAGATATGTTCAAGTCCATCAAACATGAAGAATGAAGCTCACTTTTTATCTCCCAAACATTTCTCATGTCTCAATTAAATCGAGTTCTTTATTTTCTGTTGTCTGCCCTTAGAATATCAAAAGTAAAGAATCAAATTTTAATTTCAAGTGTGATTAGATCGCATAAAGACTTAAAACAATTGATTTATCATATATAAAAGAAATCCATAGAATGCTTTCCAGCTTATATTTTCTTTATCGGTTAATTATAGATTAGTTGAAACAAAACATTTGGGTGTGTTGATGGTTGCTAATGTTTTGCTCAAAACACCTTGGTCTGAGTAAGAGTCGAACCGCTTTGTGTTCGTCCACTGTGCAGCGAATTTAATGTCTAATTCATTACAAATTATATTCGACTTATCACAAAATTATCAGGAAATATATTACCTGAACTGTTAATGCTGCGTCAGCATAATATTATAACAGTTTAGTGTATGAGTAAATTTTGATTACATGTTGAATCGAAAAAAACTTAATTCGGTCGAAGAAACACATAAATGAAAATATGCTAAAACGTAATGGAAATCAACATAGAAGTTGTATAACTGAACAAACATTTCATACAGTTTACAGACGCAAGCGAAATAGATTATTTTATAAATGGAATAGACTATCTGAAACACGAAAATATTTGACTCAAATCATACCTTCAGTTTATTATAATTCTTCAAGAGTTTAAATTATGTAAACTAAAATAATAGAATTATTAATCTTTGTTCTAATTCTATTATTACTTTGGTCTGAAAGACCTAAGTATTACAATCATGAGCCAAAAGTGAAATTCTTACCTCCACTTTTTTGGCATTTCTTGACGTTTTAGGACCTACTGATTCTAAAAAAGCAAAAAAAAAAAATGTATGCCCATCCCTCGATTTAAACGGTACCCGATTTATGCGGTTTCGATTTTACACGGTTTACAAAAATAAAATTTTTAATTTTAAAAATTATGTATTAATATTTCGATTTCGTATTTTCTTTTAAACGTTTAATTTTGCGGAATAAAACACAATCATTGTAAATGTCAAAAATAAAAATGATTAAAATCATTTAAATTTATTACATTCCACTATAAAAAACAACACATTCGAAAGAAGTTTTGAATGTGCAGCGAAAACTCTGTATGAGGTAGTGACACGTGCTTTGATATTTGCTTGCATGTCATTGGACGATGTTATAACAAAGTTTTCCAGGCGTTCTACTTCATAGTTGCCATTATTCAAATTTGCAGGAAATATATTCCTGGATGATGTTAAATTTACCGTTTTACTGGTGTTTATGCATAAGAAAAGTCGTTCAGCATTTGTTTTAAGCTGTGTTACATTTTCTTTGATATCGCTTGGTCTACGTCCGAGTTGAGCAATATCATCTGCATGGTCAAGAATTTGTTAAAAACGAAGTTTTATATCTCGATTCGGCTTTTTATGGTGTATTCAAGCATCAAATTAAATTGTTCGGGCGCAAGTGAATCACATTATCAAACACTTGATGTTCTCTCAAAGAAGTCAGTAACTTATCTGTCGATTGTTATTCAAAAATTTGATCTCGATGTTGTGAGCTTACACAGAGAAACAAGAGGAACAAGAGAAACAAACAAGGAATGAAAACCACACTGATAGTCACCGATTCGGCAAACGGGATGAGCCATACGACATTAGCTTGTATTTTATATGGTATTTAGCAGTGCGATTTGACGATAATTTACACACTTTAGACGGTCACCTTCCTTCTGTAACGAAACAATAAGAGCTGTTTTCCATTCAGTAGGTAGTTGGTACTTCTTTGTCACAGATCTTGGTAACAGCTATTCCTCCAATTTTAAATAATTTTGCAGGAATTCCATCGATTCCTAAGTACCATTTTTTTGTGGCAGCTTGCACTTCTTCTATTGTTGGATAAGGCACAAAAGCCTCACTGGGCAGAGCAATTACTTTGATAGGATGAACTTCTTTAGTCCTATTAAATAGGCCTTGAAATTGCGATCACTATACTGCCAACACATTACGTTCATTTGTTGTAAGTTCGTTGCTTTCATTTTTTATGGCTGTGGATCTTGGGTGGAAAACTTTTGTCCGATTCCGTGCGTTGGCAAAGCACTCTTTTCAATTTCCACTAGTCTCATGTTGGTTTATTTTCGTTTCATGTGCGTCTCTTTTTCCGTTAAGTTTCGTTAATGCTTTCATTGCCAAATAAGGAACTGTTCAGATTTGCCCTAGTTCGATTGGGCACTGATCATGAATGTAACGCTTATGTCCAAGCGGTCCTGTTTGGGGCAGTCGGATCAGGATCTGATCAAGTTCGCCATATAAAATAAATAGGGCAAACCACAGTAAGATATTTTGTATCAGGTCCTGATCAGATTGCCCAACTAGGTGTCTAATAAGAAAAACCAAATCAGGGTCGGATATATTCAAATAAGGTTTACCTTAAAAGAGTATTCTAATTCAGTACCAAAGAGGTTCACATCATATTGCCCTAAAAGGGCTTGCCCTTTCTGGACGGACCTGATCATGCCCTGATTGTATTCAGGCTTTTCTTAACTAATTTCTGCTCGGGGTGTTAACCATTTTTCTTGCAGTTTTTGTCTATGTTCAACGTTTTAGGCGATGTATAGCCGAGTGTGTTAACGCACTAGTCTTACATTGTTAGGGTCGACGGTTCGAATCCAGTCAAATCCAATATGGATTTTTCTGGATTAGAAATACAGAGCCGATTTAGATGTTAAGTATTGGTGTTGGGTAGTTTATAAGTTAGTTTAAGGGGCGATGTATAGCCGAGTGTGTTAAAGCGCTAGTCTATGCATTGTTAGGGTCGACGGTTCGAATCCAGTCCAATCCAATATGGATTTTCTGGATTGGAATTGCAGAGCCGATTTAGCTGTTAAGTATTGGTGTTGGGTAGTTCATAAGTTAGTTTAGGGGGATATGTATACTAATAAATTATATGAATAACAGGTTTCCGACTGGAGATTACAGGCGAGAAATTTTAGATACGGGATTGCTGATTGGCGATTGCAGATTATATGTATAAGTGATTGTCCTTGTGATTGTCTCGTAAAAGTAGTAGCTAGATACGATTTGCCAGGTGTCTGTAACCGGGTCGTTCACTCCTAACTCATAATTACCTACCTATCCTTACCTATTGTTATATGTAAAAACGGCTGTAGGAAGTGGCCCGGCCGTAATCCGGGAGTCTCGCCTAGTGCTTGGTCCTACAGTCCAATCAATCAATCAATCAATCAATCAGTTTTTGTCTATGTTCAACGTTTTGGTGGTAATGGTGGTCAAACCATTCGTTGCGTGCATTCGGTGATCGTTTTCCGATTGTAGTTTCTTCTGCAAATATAATGGTTGATGAAGTGTTTGCCACTCTCCTTAAAAGTTTATGGTATCTCTGGAAGTATGTCATGCTCTTCTATGTTTTGCGTCACTATTTCCTGATATATTCAGCGTTGCCGGATGTTTGAATTCATCGATATTATAATCACGGTGTTCTTTGCTTGTCTATTAAATGCAGATGGCATCTTGTACTGGTAATCAAAGATGACAAAATGACTTTTAATTTAAGATGATTGTTGTCCATATCAGTCCTTCTGTATAATCGAAATTCAATTACACTTGTACGGTGTCTCTTAGAGATCATGATATGATCGAATTCATTTCATTATCTGCTTTGTATTCAGAAGGTGCACAAACATTGACGATCGGTTTTTGTAATAAAATGCGGTCTGTCGAGGAGTTAGTGTCACAATAGCATATAAAAATCATTTTAAACTAAGGTCCCACAACAATATACGTTTTAAGTTGTGATGGACGCAAATTTTGTTTTTTTTTATATTTTTTGTTGACGGATGGATAATTAACTAAACAACAAAGCCTATCACATATAAAATATGACATAGACCAAAATTTCATGATTAAGCAAATAAAAATAAAATAGGAGGTAAAAAGCAAAAGTGTTTTAAAAATGTGCAGGAACTAAATTACAATGGGGTGGCCAATAATCCAGCCAGTGGCATATTTCTTGATCATGTAACTCACTGTATTCCTCAATGTTTTAAGCGCAGATAAAAACTTTTATGAATGCTCGTTTCTTCCTCCAAAAAAATATTCCACACCTAATATTGAGTGTGCTACTGTTGACCAAATACAGATCATTCACCAGCTTCCCTAAGATATTACCTTGGCTAGTGATATCTCACTGCGGTTTTTACGTTAGCTCGTATGTCAATAGCAGGGACTGGAGTACAGAGGGCTCTCACACCCGTAAATCAAAAATAAAATATAATTTACAAATCGATAAAAACTGATCTATCTATGCGGGGAAGCGTTATATTAAATTTGACTGCGAATTTTGGTGTGCGTATCCGCATGTTAATAGAGCACATGTCGATAACGTGTTAATTTACGTGAATATTTATAAAAACCCCTACCCAAAATCCTCCTCCGATTTGATGATCACAATAGTAAAGAGTGTATCACCTCGTGGTTTTATGGATTGCACTTCTAATCCATCTCAGTTTGTGTAATGGCGGTATATTCAGTATGTAACTATAAACATGGGATTTTAAAATTAATTATAAATTAACATTTCTGAATATCCGAAATTACCATGCCACTAGGATGGAATGTTAATTAGGTGTCTTAGATTAAGTTTTGATCGCTGACTTAAACCCTTGAATATTAAAGTTTTCAGGGAAAATTTACGCAGGTAAGGCATTAAAGATATGAGAGCCTCTGTTGAAAAAGTCACGTTTTAAGGCTACACTTCTACACCTAATTATTTAAACAGTTTAAGACTGGGCGCTGGAGTTGCTCTGATTTGTGAGTTATTGTAGATTTCCTGGTCTTCTAATGGTTAGCACGGTCGATGTTTCTATTTTTAAATCGTTGTGCGGGTACCGTTTTCAAGGTCGTTGTTATAATGACTCTGAGATGCGCCCAGGCCAGTGTACAGAGTTAATAGCAAATCGGATTTTACGGAAATGGCAGTTAGTCCTTCACCCAACCAAAATTTTCGTGAATTCATTTTATCGGTTTCGTTTTTATCTTAAGGTTACCTGAAAAATCCTTTTGCACGTTTGGTATAAAGAGCCGCTACTTCAAGATAAACGGCCGTACCAAACCACACCTAACATGGAGAACAGAAGCTTGAGCTGCATTAGTTTTAAAGTGCCAATGACTCATCATGATGTTAAAAATTTTACTCAGGTAGTACGGCGTGGACCTAGAATTTTGGATTCGTACCCTCGGATTTTATTCAGCCTCTTTAAATATGACATGAAGTGGGGTGGCACTTCGTATTTTATTTAGCCTCTTTAAATATGACATGAACTGGGGTGGCACTTATCTACCTTTTTAATATGAATCCTATGTCTCGTTTTGCGCGATTTCGATTAAAACGGCTACCCATGGAACGTATCCTCCGCGTAAATCGAGGCATGGATGTATGTCTGTCTGGCCGTCCGGCCGTCATTACCTACGGAATCTAGAAAACCGCTGGAGGCATTTCAAAAACTTCTTTTTCTAAAAATAGGTATACTCAATGGACAGGTCCAAAAGGACGCTGTTGTCGATAACTGTACCAGAAATGTATCAACAAAATCATTAAGTGTGTCAAAAATAGCAAATTTTTATATTTTTGGCTTAAAAACGTTCAGTTTAAATTTGATTACGAGTAAGAACATTGAATTTGGAGAAATATTGATGGTAGGGATTGGTATGTGAGATCAAAAACTAGATTATTGCATTATAAGTTTGTCAAAAAAATGTTGTCAAGTGTGTCAAAAGAAAGATTTTTATTTATTCTTTTACCCAATTTTTTGGAAAAAAATAAAATTAATTATTTGTATGACATGAAATTTTATTATTATTATTAAGAATTATGGCAGTATATAAGTTGTAAGAATAATTTCAAGTGTCAAAAAATGTGTTCATTTATTTTTCTAGCCAATTTTTTGGAAAAAACAATTTAGTTGTTTTTATGACGTAAATGGAATGGAAATTTTTGAATTTGTTATTGTTTTTGAAATATTTTTGGAATTTTGAAAAAGGTTTGTATTATTGATATTGTAATAATTTTTGCAATATTTTTAGAATTTTGGAAAAAAGTTTTAATCTTTGATTTTGTTATAATTTTTGCAATATTTTTTGAAAAAAAAATGGAATTTTTGAATTTTATATATATTTTAAGAATTTTGAAAAAAGTTTCAATTTTTGATTTTGTAAGAATTTGTAGAAGATTTTTAGAATTTTGAAAAATTTTAAATTTTTGATTTTATTATAATTTTTTGAATTTTGAAAAAAGTTTTAATATTTGATTTTGTAATGATTTTTGCAATATTTTTAGAATTGTAGAAAAAGTTTGAATATTTAAGAATTTTTGGAATATTATTGGAATTTAGAAAAAGTTTAAATATTTGATTTTTTCTAATTTTTGGAATTTTGAAAAAATTTTCAATTTTTGATTTTGTTATAATTTTTGCAATAATTTTAGAAATTTTGAAAAAAAATTTAATCTTTGATTTTGAAATAGTTTTTGGAATATTTTTAGAATTTGATTTTATTTGATTTTAAAATTTGATTTTATTTAATTTTTACAATATATTTGGAATTTTGAAAGAAATACGAATTTTTGATATTGTAATATTTTCTCGAAACGCTAAATGGAGAGGTTTTTGAGTAGTTTGCTGAGTGTAACATTTTTCACTAAATTATGTTAATTTATGATCTGTTATAATTTTCCGGCATCGTATTGATGTTTCGTGTTAGTTTTGTAATAAATTTCTAAACAGAGACAAAAAACTACTTGTATTTTAGCAAAGAGTTATGTTTGATATACATCGCTGCCCAAAACTAAAAACCTGGGGAAAAAGTTTTTTGCCGAAAACTATATCAAAATACTTAACCCAGACTGAAGTCTTGGTATCTCAGAGCTGTGAGATTTCAGCCCCTCCATTTTTTTCTTTTAAAATTTAGAACTTGAGTTATCCAAAAAAGCATTTTGTTCAAGTTCCTCATAAATTTTTTGAACCACTTTACTATAAAAAAAAACTTTACACCGAATTCGCGCAAAAGAGGTTAACGAATATATAACCGTCTCCATAAATGCTAAAAGAAATATTGGCAACGCTGAAGCATAGGTTAACTTCGCCACAACTCTGGAAATAAAATGTTCTGGATATGTAATGAGTTTTATTTCATTTTAATTTTAGTTTAAGTTTTAGTTTTAATAATAAAAACAGATGCTCCGAAGGCCCCCAGCACCTAACCCATTATCGTTATTAAGCTATCAGTTCCTTTACACATAAATTTCTAACTTTTGCTAAAGTTTAATCAAAATTATTTTCTTAAAGTAAACTGGAGAATCTCAATACACATAAATTCTGCTGTACGAATAGAAAAAGAAAGAAAAAAATCTGTATCGGAAGAGAAAAACCGGAAGTTGGAATGCATAACTGTTACAAATCATCCACTAAGCCTATCTACCAAGTTTAATCAAAATCAACTGTCTGGAACTATTGGTATTTCAGTTTCAAATAAACAGATGCTCGGGGAGGCCCCCTCAAAAACTAATCAGCTCTTTGTCTTTAAAATTTCGATCTTTTCTCAAAGTCTCATCAAAGTTGATTAATGACCAAAGTCTTTCTGCTCCCAAATAATTTTAAGAACAAGGTGAGCAAAATCAGTAGCTGTATAGTAGACCCTAGACTACTATGATCGTTATCTTCTCACACTAATTGAATTCTTTTTCTAAAGTTTCATCATAAGCACATCATTATTGTAGACTGTAGTGTGAATAAAAACACTGAAAAAAAATGCAAAAAAATGCAAAAAAAAATTTTTTTCAGTTAGTGAAAAACCGGAAGTTGGGAGACCCTTCACCGTTTTTTTTAATTTTGAAATAAATTTCATTTCCTAGTTAGCTTGGTTCATGTACCAAAGCTTCATCAAGATCCCATGCGGTTTTATTTATTTTACAAATAAATATTTCTTTCGAGGTCCTTCGAGCCGGATTGATTCATTTTAAGCAATCAAATTATTTTTACCGTTGATGATTCATAAAGGAGTGTATACTGTCCACAAGTGTCCCAATTCAATCCATTTTCTGAGTAAGTTTAATATGAAGACTTTATTTGACCGATAATTATATATATGAGAGATTAACTCATGGAGTGTTTTTTTCTAATTTATTGGCAGTATTGATTGACTTAGAATTACTTAGCTAGGAGAAGAATTGACAACAACTTTACTTCTCGACTACTTTTGACACCATCATAAAAGTGTATAAATGTACCAACTGTTTGGCTAACGCAATTTAAAATCTATGTTTATGGATTATGGTAGATATCCAATCCACTATTTTTTTAAACGGTGTAAGTTTTTTATAAAATGCTTAAAATAAAGGTGAAAATACCTTAGTTTACTTCCTACTGACGGAGCATCAAGTGCATCCATTTGCAAGTCATTGCTGTTGAACTGCCAGATTTATAATGAACTATTTAAAAATTAAACAAGTTGTGCTCCCTCTAGAACCGTATTGAAAGAATTCGACAAAAAAGATTACGGCAAAAATAACTCACCTCCTGAGTAACGTTGCCCAATTGGTTGCTGCACTTGAAACATAGCATTAATATGTTGGATTGGATGCACTGCAACCGTGGCGAAATACAATTTGTGATTGAAGTTGGCAGTCAATGTCATGGAATTAAACAATTGCAACATTTTAAATTTGACGTTGATTGTTAATATGGAAATGATTCGCATTCATTCGGGTTCTAGCAGCACCGTACCAGACATCATATCACGAGTTTACTTAACAAACTAACTGTAAAAGGTGTCTATGATTGTTGTAACCCTCCAATGCATATAGTTTGACGCAAATAATCTAAGGTAGCAAGCCATGTAACAGGTAGTACCATAAAAACAGAGCTGCCACTTTAAGGCCTAGGCAGCATATTAATGTAGATTTTATGGGTCCTTAAATATAGTCGAAAAATGGAAACATTTCTCTAATTGTTGTGTTTGGTGATTTTTCTCAGTTTGTGCTAATTAGAGTGCTTGCCAGACACTGCAAAGGTACTAACTGAATATTGAATACATGACATCTTCTTCGTATTTACAACAGGTGAATAGACTATTAAGACGAAATAGAGTATCGCATATGGTTGCCCGTAAATATGTTTCTCAAGTTAACATCTCTAAAGGTGTTTTTCTCATGAGAATGTCGCTATTTTAATGACAATATTCAAATAGGTGCTCATACAAGTGAGAACAAAGTTCTGACTAAGTACGAAATGCGTGAGGATGAGAACAAACATAAAATCTTATCTGTTCACGTTTTATTCAGTATCCTCTTTTTTGATAATAATTAAGAGTGATAGTGTCGTGTCTTTATCTGGTGAGATCTGCGGATTCACTCTTTCCTTTTATTTTTTAGACACCATTGACTGCAGGGAAATGGAACAATGTTGCAGGTTTGCACTGATTGAAATAGTATTTTCCGAACTCATTGAGCTCTTTCGATAGAAAATATGGATGTGATTACTACAATTACAAAGGGCATTGTAATGTTGTTCTCATGCCATTAGCGGATGCAAATTACAATTTTATTTATGTCAACATCGGCTCAAAAGAATCAGGTACAGTCGATGGTGTATTTAAAGAATGTAAATTCAACGAAAAGTTGCAGAACCATGAATTAAAACATAATCGTCAATCATTAGGCAGATTGTAACGTTCGCTATTTATACAAGCTTATTCTCAACTGGTTACACTGGTTTTTAATGAAAAAAAAGGGAGAGAAAATCGAATGATTTGTTGAATTTCAATCACAAACAAAAAGGGGCTCTTATTATTCAATAAAGTAGGTCAATTCCGTTGAGTTTCAATCGAGCTACACGTTTGTTGTCATTGCATCTGTTCTGTCGATTGCACTCCTCCGTTTGGCAGCGGATTTAGGTAAAGCTAGCCGGAAATAGAAGATGTTAATTTCCCTAAGTATAGTAAAGATTATGTAATGTTGTTGGTACACGGTTACTTTGCTCAATGTTGGTCGGACTGCTTATACTAAGCAAACAAATATAATACTCGCTGTATTATGTTTGTTTGCTTTCTCAATTCCCAAATTTAAGATATACCTTTTTCATAACAACCTAAACAATGGACCCACTTCAATATATTTATGAATATTAATTTACAATGAATATAATTGGAAAATATATAGTTGGACATTAAGGTTGATATTGGAACACAACTTTATAGCTGTCAGTAAACGAAATGGTCGTGGACGCGAACCTATGGGAAATATAAATTATACTAAATGATTCGCTTAACCAACTAAAGGGGCAGTAAAGTTTTATGTGTGGGGAATTGAGTAATTTAAGGTGTGGTGGAAAAGTTTTTCACAAGACACGCGCTCTTACGTTCTGATCACCGTGGTGAACAGTCACCTTTCTAGAAGTTTTTTCTTTTGTTTATTTTTGTTATATAATTTTTTGGTAATTTGTTTTTTTTGTTCTTATATTTCCGTGAGCTAATTTATTTTGTTGTTAATAATAATTTTTATATTGATTTGGTTGAGCACACAAGTAAATTGAGCAACTGCATGGCCAGCATGATAAGGTAAACCGCCAGTTGTAGTATATGTAAATTTAGTTTAAACACGTGTAATATTGACTTAAATCGGAGTGTAAACTTATGGAGTAAGAAGAAAAGGTCTCACCATATGGAGAAACATCGGTCGACGCTGTATATGTCACCACATTCTCAACTGTAAAATTTTAATATTGTATAATCAATTCTGGTGCCAAACCAATGCACCCGGATTGTTGATATCGGTAATTGATTTGTTGTTATCGTTAATTAACATCAGTCAACGCTGCAAATTTCAGCATATTCTCAACTGTAAAATTTTAATATTGTATACCCAATTCTGGTGCCAAACTCATGCACCCGGATTGTTGTTCTTGTTAATTAATCATCAGTCGACGCAGTAAAGGTCAATATATTTTCAACTTTAAAATTTTAATGTTGTATAACCATTTCTGGTGCCAAGCACATGCACCCGGATTGTTGTTTTCGTTAATAAATCATGAGTCGACGCTGTAAAGGTCAACATATTTTCAACTCTAAAATTTTAATATTGTATAACTAATACTGGAGCCTGAATATTCATCAGAGAGTGCTGCCGATTTAAATACGAATCAAGAGTTAGACATCAGGTACACATTAATTATTAGATTATGCCATTGTTTTTTTTTTTTTTGTAATTATCTGCTATATGGTTATATACATGTCGAGTTTTGCTTGTAAAAAGAAAAAAGAATTTAATTTTTTTTCCTTGAACATAAATTATTATGATTTATTGTCATAGTGACGAACAAATTTAATTTGTCATCACTGTGATGTCGGGATAAATTACATAGTGTGAGTTGGAGCAGTAAGGATGTTTCCCAATTAATTACAAAAAGAATAGATCTCGCGCTGGAATCACTTGGTTTGCTGTTTTCATTTGGCTGACTTCATTTGGCTTACTTATTTTGTTCCTATTATTTTTGTCCCGATAATATCTGAGCTGGAACTCGGCAACCGACTCGAGACAACCCGGTGTATGCTCAGAGGGAGAAAACGAAAGTTTTTTACCACAAGATAAAAATTAATTCGATTCGTGAATGTATTTAATGACGCTTTTCCATTAGAATTACATATATTGAAGTAATTTGCAAAAAAAAGTTTGACTATGCCTGAAAGAATTTTTAACTACGCGCTGAAATAATTATTGACAAATACTTTCGGAATTTTATCTGCTAGATTTTGATGTTTTAGTTTACAACTTTTGTGTTTATTCCAGACAAAGAGACTATAATTTTGGTAGAGTGTAATCTTCATACTTATTGCATGGGTTGATCACAAGGACTATATGCACTTGCTTTTTATGTTGATTCAGGGGCTGATAATGTTTTAAGACCAGTCAATTGGAGTCTTGAATAGCCTGATGGAATCAATCTTTTAGATGGAATTCCAATACAAAACGCTTCATTCTAAGCAAAAGAGATTCGAAAATAGATTACAGAATTTTTTTTGCGGCAATACAGCAGTTGTTGCGGATGCACTCCATGAATACCGAAATCAAATTATCAATTGCCAATGGCACAGCTTTCGTCATTTCAATACACAAAATCTATGACTTTGATTATGGATGTAATCGAGAAAGCTCAAATCTGTTGGAAACAAGTAAGCTAGGGCTTAGGGGCTTAAGGAAACTAGTTAGCGGGGGTCTAAAGCATTATTTAAAAATTCAGTCTGATTTAATAAATTGAGTTAGCTAAAGGTGCTGTTAAATGATGTCTAGATTGGACGTAAGACCATTGACTACTTAAATTTATTTGCTAGAACTCCTAAAATATCACGGTTGCAAGCAAAATCTCTGTGTTATTACCAGTCGTAGTTGATATCTCACGTTAACTTATATGTCAATAACAGAGACTGCGACTTAGGCAAGTGGGATTGTGACAATTGTAGATTATAAAAATCCCTCCAATGCGATGGGTTCCAATGAGTTGCTCCAATTGGGTCATTGGAAAGCCCAAATATATTGTTTATTGTATACGTTACCAAAAATAAATTGCCGATTAATTGTTAGTAAATTCATCACAAATTTTAATTTACAAGTATTTCTTCAATTAATGGATAACTTTTGTTATAGATTTCGCGCAGTTCTAGTTAAAAGAACAAGTGCGCTGGCGGTCCCCATCAATTTGGTCATTATCGCTCAAAAACTTATCAGTACGTTCTTATTTATATCTTCATCTTTTGCTAAAGTTTTATCAAAATTAGTTAATTAAAGAAAACTGTAGTATCCCAACAGAAATAAAATCTGTTGTACAAATAGAAAGAGTAAACATTTTTTTCCCAAGTGATAATTCAGAAGTCGGGATGCAGAACACTTACAAATCATACTTTAAGCTTATATACCAATGTTTACAATATTTACCAATGAGTCTCAAAAATTGATCATTATCTTTTCACATTAAAGGCAAAAAGAAGAAAACAAAAATTTTTACCGGATGTGAAATCCTGGAATCGGAATGCAGAACTTTTGCGAACCGTATTAAATGCTCATATATCAAGTTTAATCGAAATCGATTTTCATGTAGAAATGTTATTAAGCTTTCAAAAAAACGTAGTGAAAAAATCACATGTTGTATAATAAACTCCCCAACCGTTTGTCAAATGAACCATAAAAGTTAATAAAATTTTCTTCGTAATGATTGAATCACTTTTTTTGACTATTTAGATGCAAGATGGATTCAAGATGGTCCATATTTCCCAAATTCAAAAATAGTTTTGGTGTTGCAAATATAATTTACCTATTCAAAATTATTTACTATATTTCCTTAGATTAATAAAAATCAACATCCTTCTTTCTTGTATGTTTACACCTTTGTCAGATGCAAATATTAACTTAATTTTTTTTTCTACAAACATATTTGCTGATTTATAACGGTTTGACCTATTTCACTCACAACCCTGTTTTTATATTGCTTAAAACTGATATACAACAGTAAAAGCTTTTAGAGCTTTTGACCCTTTATCCATCTGCAAATTTATGACAAAACTTTATAAAGCTTGTGAACCATTATTTATTCAAGACACAAAATAAATTTCCTTTAAAACTGATAACTTTATTTTCCATCTAGATGTCCTTTTATAACATAAAAGAACTGCTACAACTACCATAAAAAGGGGATTATTATTTATTGCATTTCTTTTTTCATTTTATTAAAATTAAAATAAAACCTAATGGAATAATATAAAAATTCATATTGGGTGAGAATAAGTTTTTTTACCTGATCCCTCCTACGTTTCCTTGGTTTTGAAGATGAATTTCGTGTCTGTAAAAGAATGAAATGTGTTATATTAGGAAAAGAAAAAAATATGTGAAAATGGAAATATCTAAGCAATTTACATTTTGAGTGTTATTGAGATATATGACGTTAGTTAGGTTTTTATTGTCGTTTGTAGAGATTTTTTATTGATTGTTTAGTTAAGAGTATTAGATATATAATTTTGTATACCACGTTTATTTTGCGTTTTCAATCGAAATTTTCTTTTCTAGAACTACTTTAGCTAAATGCTCAAAATATTCATTTGATCATTAACTTAGTTCATAAAACGGTAGAAAATATATATGAGACTTGCGAAGTATCTAGCTAGTTTTCCTAAATGGGGAGCACTGCTTTTATTTATTGTGTTAATTAATTATTTCTAATGCTTTCTATTGTTTTGTAATGCTTAGTTTAGGACAAGTAATCAAAGTATCAATTCCTTACAAAGTTGTCAAAACCTTCGTCCACTTTTTGGTAATTTTTTGAAAACTCACAACTAGTGCAGAGCTGAAAAAGGTTTGGATGGAGGAGACTGTTGGGTTGAGTAGAGAGTGAGGGAGGTTTCCGAAAGATGTTCATTTAAATATTCAATAATTTTAAGTCATGTCAATAATTTTAAGTCATGTAAATTTTGGTAAATTCGGTATAACCAGTAAAGCTCAATATCCTTTTTGAAATTTATTGGATCCATGCATGAATAGCATGAACAACAAAATTATTTGTTTTAGATAAAATTATTTGTCTTAGCTTAATCATTGCCCTAAATGTTTGTACGAATACACGAGTCAGTCCCAAAATTTTGATGCACGAAGGTATCAGTTTTTGTTGATTCGTAAATTTGTGTTTTTAATTTTTGATCTACGGGTGTCATCAACAATGTGTGACAATCACACGTACTCTATTGCTACATGCTATTGATTTCTCAAAAAACGAGCCACCATATAACTCTACACGTTAGTTTTAGTGACAAGAGGAAGGAATATGCCATTAGCTTGATTATTGCAGTCCAAATTTAATTGTGTACTAGCAAGTTCCTATTATATTATGAACTTCTTCCATCTTATGTCATATTTTGCTCTGTAATAGGATTTATTGTTTAGTTATTTATTTAAAAAAAAAACATATAGACATATGGATGGGTTTTTTGTGAACAATTAAGCTTAAGTACATATTGGAAATCACTTGAATTTTGGAATTCGAAATAACTTTTCATTTTCTCTAAAATTCCTTTAGAAAAAATTTTTTTGTGTTTCGTGTCAGGATTTGAACTACAACTACATTCATCAGTTCAAATCACATTCATCAATTCACAGTTCAATTCACATCACAACATTCATCATCAAATAACACATGTTCAAATCCCATGTGTCTTACACAACTTAGCCAAGCAGCGATGACGAAACATATATCAATTTTGATGTTCAGATAATTTCTAAATTGAAACTCTTCAACATTTTTCATATTTTCTTAAGGGGGGTATGGTTTTAAAAACGAAAAAAAAGCATATTTTTGTGATTTTTTTGCGGTGACATGAGTAATATAATTTTATTAAATTTAATTAAATATTATTGTACAACTTTTGAAGTACGTCAGAAAAAAAAATCAATTAAAAATATTGATAAATCAGCCGGTGACGTAGAATCTTCAGAGGCGCTCTAATGTTCACGAACTTCAAAAATGACGTTTTCGGGAAAATGGGGTCAAACGGCTACCCTGTTGAAACGCTGTAACTCCGACATATTGTTCATTCAGAAAAAAAATAAAAATGAAATGCAAAAGAAATAATTTTAAAACCATACCCGCCCCTGTTGACATTTTGTAACTCCGTTAGTTTTACTCCGATTGACTTAAAATTTGTACACAATATTCTCGACATATTGTTCATTCAGAAAAAAAAGCAAAAATGATAATTTTAAAACCATACCCCATATTGTACCAACATGGAATGCAAATCGAGCACAAATTGACGACGAAAGTCTGGGAAGTGAGTCGGCGGATATTATCTTACTTTCAAAGAATCAAGATGAATACTATTTTCTTCAAATACTGTTAAAAACTTTTTTCTATGATAGCATATGAAAAGTCTATTTTCATCACGCTTAATTCCCTGTGAAAATTGGTTCTTTTCCACTAGTGTAAAAAGAATAACAAATTGTATTTGTTATGGTATCTTTGTATAATTTTACAAAGTTTTTAAAACAAACCATCCATGAAAAAATAAAATATAAATTTGAATGTTATTTTTTGCACTCGAGTACCACAATACGACATATATCGAAACTCGTTTGAGTGCGGAAAAGTGAGTTATTTCCGCACTGATTTTTCATTTCCGCACTGCTGCCAATTTAAAAGATGAAACGGTGCGTTTGTGTTGGTAAACATTTTTATTAATAAAGTAGAAATGAATTAAAACATTACTTTTGACCAAAGTAGAAAGAGCAATTATGCAAGTTATTGAATGAATGACCTCCAGGAATCGGTGGTTGTGGCGGAGGCTCTCCAACCACTTTTAAGTTTGTTCGGCTTGTCTGACTCGAAATTATTGTAACAGTTGCACCGGCTGAAACATTGCCATTTTCAATGATTGATATGCACTGGATTGAGCAATGGTTGATGAGGTCGTTGAAACGTTATTAGCTCTAACAATTTTCGAACCCATGATACTGTCAGCAATTTTACGTTTATTGTTGAGCGAATGTTGAATGTATTTTTCTGTAACCTTATCAGACTTTTAACCACCATGTTGCTTAATTATAGTTAAATTCACACTCAAATCTGCCAACAAGAATGCAGACGATCGACGGAAGCAATGACCAGTGTACTCACCCGGTGACGAAAGATTCAAGAAAATTGCAATTGTTTTCGGATAGCCTCCAATCGTGTTAATGCCGATCGGCTGTTTGATGCATTTGCCTTTACGAAAACCCAAAAAGAATCTGTCGGTGATTTACCAAATTTACGTCCCGATCACTGCCTTCGTTGATGACAAATTGTCGAATGATTTTGGTTTTCGTTTTCGGTACGGTAATTTTAATGCCATTGCCCATGTATTCGACATCCCTTACGTTCAAATTCAACAATTTGCTTCGTTGACAAGCACTATAGACACCAGCAATAAGGGCCACCTTCAAATTGTGAGGTTATGAAAATGAAACAAAAAAGTTATCAGCAAAATTTAACATCGTAGCCAAATAAACATCATCGGGAGCGTAATTCAGGAATTTGTAGATTTCTTCAATGGTGAAGATTTTTGATTTCTTCGCAAAATAATTGTCATTTTTACGCTTCAAAAGAGCTCGCAAATTGTTGAATTTTGAGATATCGATGTTGTCCTTCACGTTCAACGTGGATTTTAACATTGAGTAAATACTCCATGTAGTTGACGATTGGAATTGTTTCATCTCGGTATCGAAATAAGCAAGCAACTTATTTTCGTCAATCACTTTAATTTTTTTTTTCACTGCACCATTGTTTGAACGCTCGATACGTTTTTTCGTATTTTTCTTTGGATATTACCGGCAATAAACCTTGCAAAGCTCTTTCTGCTGCTCCTTTCAAATCGGAATCCTCCCATGAGCTCAGTTTTTGCAGTTTCTCAATAAAATACAGGCGAAATGAAAACACGTTTGTAGTGTGGGAAAAATCAAGAACAAATGACTTTTTTTCTTGCATATAATCCAATTTGCAAGGCATTGTTAATCGATCAATACTTCGCGTAGTTTTTTTGTAGTGATTTTTTGTAATTGTTTTCATTTTTTGTCTATTATGGTACTCAAGTGCAGAAAACGTTGTGTGCAACTCGTTTTGAAATGAAATTTTTTCAGCACACGTTCTAATTTTCAATACTCGCTTCGCTCGTATTGAAAACTTAGGACTAGTGCTGAAAAAAATCTTCATTTCAAAACTTGTAGCACAAACTACTAGTGTCGATTTCTAATTTAATAATTTATAATAAATTTCATTTACTATCATAAAAAAATTGTATTTTCTATGCGAGATGAAAACATTTAACGCTTGTAAAATTGCTCTACTCGACGCTAACGCGTATCGTGGACAAATTTTCACTCACGAAAAAAGCAACGTTCTTATCTTATGTAGGAAAATATACTATTTTCCTCCGGTCCGGTCTAACGATGCTACACATGCCAGTTTCAGCAGTGAGTGCAAAATTCTGAATTTGTTTTAAAATTATCAACTCTATGATATATAAATTAATCAGGTCACATCAAAATCACATATGTGCATTGTTTCATTCCAAAAGCTACGCAAAAGCTACGGGAGGAATACAAATTGCAATTGGTTGAAAATATTTTCCTTCAGTTAAGCAGGAAAAATCCAAACATGGACATATATTTCAACAAAAATTTAAAACGATCGCTGATAATATTGAATCGTGAATCAAATATTTCTTAAAAATTGCATCGTATATCAAATATTCCTAACTTAATGGTTGAGCATAAGATTTTAGGAGATTTTGTGAGAGATTAAGCTCAAAGTAATAATTGGAATTTTCCAATATTCTAAATAATTCACTAGATTACTATAGAAATTTCCCTAAATAAAACCTAACTTTTCTTATGGATATTGACCTACTGAACACGAATATAATATCATTTTTTTGGGTGAGCTATTTTTTTCAGATATTTGTAAAAATCCAGTGTTGTTGGAAAAAGTTTTTTCCAAATTTTGAATTTTGACTTTTTTTAGGAAAACTTGAATAACTTGGAGCAAACTGCACTAATATTCATGTTTTTTAGCTTAAAGGAAAGGAAATTGAATTTACTATAGGCTACAAGAAACTTAATTTAACAATCATTATTTGAATATAGAAAATTTCAAAAATGTGAATTTCTCGTTTTTTTCAACTTTTTTTGAGTGTAACTTCCAGAATTCTTGATGGATTATGACAAAAATAGCTCAAGATGTTAGCTATGCAATTGTTTCATTTTTTTTATTTTTTGCCGTATATGTTCCATTTAGGAACGTAGGCTGTCAACAAGTGTCCCTCACCTGTGTTAGTTTCATCAATCCACTCAATTTTATGGTCAAGTTTTACTTCAAGTTTTAATTTAATCGATTAGTTTTAAATTATAAGGATGATAGTTTTTCCAATTTATCAACTGTATTAGTTGACTATCGGTTAATTGGCAAACCAAGTTGTTGATGGTTATTGATGTTTTGCTTAAAAATGCTTTGGCCAAGATGAAAGTCAATCTCGGATTCATCGATTTCGAAGTCTTGTAGATTACACTGTTTTGTAACATAATACTGATAAAACTGTAAATCAAAATACTGTAATAACATTTTTGTCCCTAAAAAAATTGTTTTTTTGCGAATATCTCAATAAATGGTTACCAATAAAATGAATATCATCGAATATCATCGTGTTTAGCAAGTCAAAATCTAAGAAAATTTGGGTTTTATTCAGTGAGAGAGAAAAAAATTCAAAACTTGTAAAACAGTGATAAGAATGAGGATTTACTGGGTAAACCAGCTCCTCTACTGGGTAAACCAACTCCATAACAATATTATCCAGATTAACATTTAAAGCGAAACAGTAATATTGAAGTTGGTCGACGTTTTTGTAATTTAAAATGAGATAAATCGGTTAGTTTTTAAAAAAGTCTACGTTTTCTTGTTTATATACACAACCACCATACGCCCATGCACCGTTTTTTTTATAATAAATAATTTACATAAAATCGACTTCCACATAAATGATCCCAACATATAATTTACTCATTAAGAAAAAGCATTCATCTACAAAAAATTTCTTCAGGTCATTTCATGGCGTAACAATAAATTTATAATATATACATATTTTAGACAAATTTCCCGCACAAAAAGGTCTTTCTGCAATTTTTTCTTCTCAATTTTGTACAGAAATTATGTTAAAAAAAAAACTTATAGAACACGACCAACTTATAGAACAATAATAAAAAGAAAATGAGGAAGGAAAATAAAAACAAATTTATAACATCTGCAAACTTTTCATTTGTGGTTCTTTTTTCGGTTCTTAAAACGAATACAAAGAAGAAGACACGTGAAACTTTGTGAGTTTTTCGTTCAAATGGAAAATGAAAAACAAAATATGTATTCGAAGGTATTCAAACGAATTACTCATAAGTAAAATAGTTTTTATATATCAATTTAAAATATGTATTCTTAAAATTGTTTTCGTTTTGCTCTCAGTGTATGTGTGTGTGTTGTGGAGCATTTTTATTTATTTTTTGGGAGTTTCTACAAAGATTGTGTATCATTTCTTTGGTCATTTAAGTTGTAATCTGATAAGGTAGTTTATGTACATAAAAAAAATAGAATTAAATTAGAAATGGTTTTTTCTTGGTTAGATTTATTGTAAGATTATTTTTACATTTTATATTTTAATGCAATTTTGAGGTGATTGGATATTTTTTAAACGAGGTTTTTTTAGTCCGTGTGATGATATGTAATAATTTGCTCGCATATTGAGCTTAACGGTTACTCCATAATATTTACCACTACTCGTGTTTTAATCACTATTCATTCACTATTCATCACTATTCATATTTTCATATTCTCATAATCTCATATTCTCATATTCTCATATTCTCATATTCCCATATTCTCATACTTTCATATTCTCATATTCTCATATTTTCCTAACCTATTTTCTCATATTTTCATATTTTCATATTCTCATTTTCTCATATTCTCATATTCTCATATTCTCATATTCTCATATTCTCATATTCTCATATTCTCATATTCTCATATTCTCATATTCTCATATTCTCATATTCTCATATTCTCATATTCTCATATTCTCATATTCTCATATTCTCATATTCTCATATTCCCATATTCTCATATTCTCATATTCTCATATTCTCATATTCTCATATTCTCATATTCTCATATTCTCATATTCTCATATTCTCATATTCTCATATTCTCATATTCTCATATTCTCATATTCTCATATTCTCATATTCTCATATTCTCATATTCTCATATTCTCATATTCTCATATTCACATATTCTCATATTCTCATATTCTCATATTCTCATATTCTCATATTCTCATATTCTCATATTCTCATATTCTCATATTCTCATATTCTCATATTCTCATATTCTCATATTCTCATATTCTCATATTCTCATATTCTCATATTCTCATATTCTCATATTCTCATATTCTCATATTCTCATATTCTCATATTCTCATATTCTCATATTCTCATATTCTCATATTCTCATATTCTCATATTCTCATATTCTCATATTCTCATATTCTCATATTCTCATATTCTCATATTCTCATATTCTCATATTCTCATATTCTCATATTCTCATATTCTCATATTCTCATATTCTCATATTCTCATATTCTCATATTCTCATATTCTCATATTCTCATATTCTCATATTCTCATATTCTCATATTCTCATATTCTCATATTCTCATATTCTCATATTCTCATATTCTCATATTCTCATATTCTCATATTCTCATATTCTCATATTCTCATATTCTCATATTCTCATATTCTCATATTCTTATATTCTCATATTCTCATATTCTCATATTCTCATATTCTCATATTCTCATATTCTCATATTCTCATATTCTCATATTCTCATATTCTCATATTCTCATATTCTCATATTCTCATATTCTCATATTCTCATATTCTAAAATTCTCATATTCTCATATTCTCATAGTCTCATATTCTTATATTCTCATATTCTCATATTCTCATATTCTCATATTCTCATATTTTCATATTCTCATATTCTCATATTCTTATATTCTCATATTCTCATCTTCCCTTACCTATTTTTTATCATTTTTTCATATTCTCATATTCTTATGTTGTCATATTCTCATATTCTCATATGCTCATATTCTCATATTCTCATATTCTCATATTCTCATATTCTCATATTCTCATATTCTCATATTTTCATATTCTCCTATTCTCATATTTTCAAATTCTTATAATCTCAAATTCTCAAATTCTCATATTCTCATATTCACATATTCTCATATTCTCATATTCTCATATTCTCATATTCTCATATTCTTATATCCTCATATCCTCATATTCTCATATTCTCATATTCTCATATTCTCATATTCTCATATTCTCATATTTTCATATTCTCATATTCTCATATTCACATATTCTTATATTCTCATATGCTCCTATTCTCATATTTTCATATTCTCATATTCTCATATTCTTGTTTTTTTTTTATTACTCAGTTGGACATGTTTAGCACAGTAAATATGAAATATATGCCTTATTTAGACTCTTTGAATATCCGGAGATACCATGCCAAATAGGAAAGAATGAGAGATGGGGAAAGTGGAAAAGAAAAAAAGAGGATAGGGAAATAGCTAGGTAAGTGGTTTTAAATTACGATAGACATTTTTTTTAAATGTCCGAGGAGCAAATTCGTCAGGGAAATTTGAGAGGGGCAATCACATTTTGGTTACTATATTGAAATAATCGTTCTGAAAGGAAACTGTTCTACACAAC
Organism: Diogma glabrata; assembly: GCA_963693315.1. Lineage (NCBI taxonomy): Eukaryota > Metazoa > Arthropoda > Insecta > Diptera > Cylindrotomidae > Diogma > Diogma glabrata. The sequence goes on from CAVNZG010000991.1 coordinate 126,799, forward strand.
GGAATATTTGTACAGCAAATGGGTGGAACATTTCTGAAGTTCGTGTTTGTCGGTTGTACTGCACACACGATGGAAGGATTTTTTGAATTTCTCTAAAGGATTTATCATAGAAATTGTGTTTATAATCGATTGACTCTTGGGTGTTAGAGTTAATCAAATTGATCAGTTAACGCATGATTATCAATCAACCCTATTGCCTTTCTCTGCTCAGAGTCAAGACATTTTATTGTTGACTGACAGGCACCTCTCCATACGTGACATCAATATTCCAAACATGGGTGGATAAATGACTTATAAATTAACAAAAGTTGCTCAGAGTTAAAAAACTTCTTACATCGGCTCCAAAATCCTAATTTTTGCATTGCAGTTTTTGCTACACTAAAGACATGTTTATTCCATTTCATATTACTTTCGATGACAACTTTGAGAAGTTTAATCGATTTAACCTGATGCAAATCGTCGTGGTTTATCATGATGGGGACGTTTTTAAGTCTTTCCATTCGTGAAAGGCAGCATAGCTTGGTGTTGGCAGTGTTAAACTCAACAAGATTGGTCTCTGCCCATTGCATTATACACTCTAGGTCTTCGTTGTTAGAATAAATTAACAATACTCTATCATTAGTAGTTGCTACACGAGATCGAGGTTTTAGAGATGCATGAGAGGCATGCAATGTGCGGTCATCAGCAAAACTATGAATTGGATTCACTGTATAGCTAAGTAAATCATTTATATATAAAAGAAACAAGGTTGGTGCAAGTGCAGAGCCTTGGGAAACACCAGCATTAGTTGTGAAAACATTGGATGTAATGCCATCTAGATTGACATGAAATTGACGACCTGTAAGAAAACTATGAATCCATGATACAGTAAAATCATCTATGCCATAAGATTTTAATTTAGCTGAAAGATTTATAAGCCACACTCTATGAAAAGCCAAAATATTCTCATATTCTCATATTCTCTTATTCTCATATTCTCATATTTTCAAATTCTCATATTCTCATTTTCTCATTTTCTCATATTCTCATATTCTCATATTCTCATATTCTCATATTCTCATATTCTCATATTCTCATATTCTCATATTCTCATATTCTCATATTCTCATATTCTCATATTCTCATATTCTCATATTCTCATATTCTCATATTCTCATATTCTCATATTCTCATATTCCATATTCTCGTATTCTCATATTCTCATATTCTCATATTCTCATATTCTCATATTCTCATATTCTCATATTCTCATATTCTCATATTCTCATATTCTCATATTCTCATATTCTCATATTCTCATATTCTCATATTCTCATATTCTCATATTCTCATATTCTCATATTCTCATATTCTCATATTCTCATATTCTCATATTCTCATATTCTCATATTCTCATATTCTCATATTCTCATATTCTCATATTCTCATATTCTCATATTTTCATATTCTCATATTCTCATATTCTCATATTCTCATATTCTCATATTCTCATATTCTCATATTCTCATATTCTCATATTCTCATATTCTCATATTCTCATATTCTCATATTCTCATATTCTCATATTCTCATATTCTCATATTCTCATATTCTCATATTCTCATATTCTCATATTCTCAAATTCTCATATTCTCATATTCTCATATTCTCATATTCTCATATTCTCATATTCTCATATTCTCATATTCTCATATTCTCATATTCTCATATTCTCATATTCTCATATTCTCATATTCTCATATTCTCATATTCTCATATTCTCATATTCTCATATTTAGAAGAGTTGTTGCAACGGAAATTTAGAAGAGTTGTTACGAGGCGGTGAATTCGAAATTTTTATCAGTCTCACTCTTCGAAATGAATTCTAATTCACGATAAATTCACGAATTAAATTCACGTTATTCGTTTCAAGTTGTAATTAATTCAATAAATTTTTTTGTAACTTTCTTTCGTTTCGCCTTCATTGCATACTACGAATATATAAATATAAGCATGTATAGATGTTTAATTCGTATCAGTCGATCGGAGTAAGATCAGCAATTAAGATCAAGTATTTTAATTTTATGATCGGAATAATTTTGTGCTTGGTATAAATTTATTTGTCCTTAGATCATGTTTTTTAACTTAATTGCATTTGCAACATGAGTAGAATCTTGGTGAGAATTTACAATGATATATATTACAAATGTAAAACTATTATTAATTAATTGATGTGAATATTACATATAAAGAAAAACAAAGAAAAAGAAAATGCTTGGACCAAATTTCTTTACTTAATTGCATTTAACTCATGTTAATTTTTGAAAAGATTTTAGTCGAGGAAAATTAGCTTCAAAATCCGTAAAACTTCTAAGTCCTCAGGGACAGCTCCGATTTTGATGATTTTTTTTTTAAATGTGTGTTTTTATATATTATTTGAAATCAGAAACATTACAATGTGCGCAATTAAATATTTATGTTGTTTAAACAATATAAACAAAATTTATGAACAAATTATTTTTTTAATAAAATTTATGCAATAAAAGAATTGTTATGTTCAAATTTATAGAAAATTTCATTTAATAATAACATAAAAATATGGTATTATAAGAGTAGCAAAATATGTACACGCTATGTCTAACTTCTGTATACATTTGTCATTAATATAGAGACTTTGCTGAGTTTTACGAACAGACACGTTTTCCGCTCCGAATTCTTTGAACCTTGTCCGATTAACATGAAATTTGGTGAGTAGCTTAGGAATGGCTCAAGGAACGAAAGTGGCATAGCGCTGATGTGCCCTTATATCCTGGGGCGGATTCCGCCCCTGCTGGAGGGCGGAATATTTTTTACTCAAAGTAACCTCAAAAATAGATAAAAGGACACATTTGAAGTATAGAATGTTGTATAAGGTTTTTTTCGATAGATCGAAATTTTTCGAGTTATTTGCGATTGAAAACTTATATTGTTCGTTGAAAAACGCATGGTTTTTGATAGTTTTTTGAAAATAACTCTTAAACTTAGCGTTCTTTCAAAAATTTGGTAATCAACAAAAATGAAACTTAAAAAAACCAAGAGATTGTTGTTTTTATGAGGGTTGTAGGTCCAAAATGAAGCAAGTTATGGTTCAATGACGAGACATTTTTTTAACGGCTTGGTTCGAAGAATTCAACGTTAAAAAACGGAAAAGTAATGCATTTTTCGGACAAAACTGTCATACTTTTTGTAATGATTGGAAAGACGTTTAAAATGGGCACTAGTTCAACTCGCTTGCATTAAAAAAACCAAGCTATGATGCGGGTATTTCGAATTCAAAATAGAAACTCGTTAAAATTTCGGTCATTCCTAATAGAATTTATATTGACCATAGGCCATAGCCCCTTTACAACTAGCTGTATTTTAGTGTTACCTATGTGATCCAGAAGTTTTGCTAGATTAGAATACGTATTTTCCGAAAAAGTTTGATAATAATGAAAAATGAATTTTCAAATTTCCTAAGAAAGTACCTTCTGTTCAAAATAACTCTGAAACTAACAAATATACGTAAAACAATTCTCCAGACAAAAAAATAGGTTTTTTCTTAACCAAAAATTGGTTTTATTTTATTTTCTGTGGGATAAAAAATACCAAAGATATAACTGTTTCAAGTTTGCATTATAGTGCATGGATCACTCCTTTCGAGTCGTTCAACCCTTAACAACTTGAAGGTGAAGGGTTTAGGCATGTTGGAATATATATCATCTTATAGCTTTGAAAGAACCTATAAATCGAGTTTTTAATGGAAGTTGTGACTTTAAAATTGAGAGAGTTATGTTACTATGAAACATACATGTTCAACTCATATAGTTTAAATTATATGAAAATAGGACTTTATTTTTTTTTGTGGGATTATGGAAATGCTTATTCATTATATGGCGACTTCTCTGCCCTTTAATTATCGAATTAAAATGATCGAATTTTCTGAATTTATAGTTTACACTTTCTGAATTTAGAATTTATATATTTTCATATTTAAATGTAAAATAAATACAAAATAATTTATAATTGTTTACAATTTTTTTCTTACAATATTCGTATAATTTAAAGCTTTTAAAAATTAAAAAAGAAAACAAAACAAATTTTTTAAATTATACTATTTAAAAGTTAAAAAATACCGTGTTAATTTTTTTTCTCTCAATAAATTATGTTTTTATTGTTTAAACAATATAAATATTTAATTGCGCACATTGTAATGTTTCTGATTTCAAATAATATATAAAAACACACATTTAAAAAAAAAAATCATCAAAATCGGAGCTGTCCCTGAGGACTTAGAAGTTAAAACCTAAATGCTAAACTATTATTACTTTATTGATTATTTAATTAAACTAATTTGAAGTGGAATTTTGAGACACAAAGAAAAGTAAACAAATACTAAACCTTTTTCTAAACCCTACGTTTATATCTTTTTACTGTGCAACAGTTTTGGTATTTTCATCGAACGATCACATATTTTTTTGGTGCAACACTTTTTTATATGATTCAAAAGTAACCAGTTGGTTGGTGCAACAAATTTTTTATTAAAATATTAAATAAATCAGCTATTTTTTGGTGTAACTCTTTTCTTTGATTTCATGATTAAATAATTAATCACCTATTCATTTTGGTGCAACTCTTCAAATTATAGGTCATAAAATAACCACCTGTTTTTAAATTTTTTTATCAATATGTTGATCTATGTGAATTATTCTTTGAAATAATATGGAAGGAGCGCCTGGACAATCATCAGGCAGGGGTAAATTAATTTCTTTGTGCTAGTCATGAATGATGAAGAATTGGAAATGGCCATTTGTTCCTTTCGTCTTTCTGAGTCATCAAGACCTACCTTCCCTTATATCTTTGTTGAGTTAGTTGTTTTTTTGCCCAACTTTTTTCCAGTAAAATGAATTAAAAGTATTTTTTTTTAATTTTCATTGACAATTTTTGATTTTCTTATATTACAAAATTTCGCTAAAAGTATGACTTTCGAGTTCTTTAATCCAAAATGGACAATGGGCAATGGTAATCCTGACCTTTGATCAGCGGCTCATTACAAAGTCAAGTTGATTTAATTGAATTATCTTTTTGATGATGGTTTTCGATGGTTCAAAACACAAATGTTTTGGAATTCTTAGGCTGTTAGTCCACAGCCTACACAAAAAATTCTCTCAAAAGAACATATTTAAACGCATTAATTAATCACTAGTAGCCTCAATTATAATATGTATAAAAGGTTCTAGCCTAAGACAAGTTTTTGTCAAAAACTGCAAGTGCACTGTGAGTGTCAGTGCCAAAATATACGAAGTTCTCTTCTCGTTATCTGATATACGAAAAACCACCTTGCAACTAAACTCATATTTACTAACGAACAACTTAGAATCAATTAAATGAAAATGATATTACGAACAATATGTAATTTTTTTTATAAGAACATATGTCATATGCGCCGTCGCACTCTCACACAAATAACGTAAAAACAATTCAGAATTCAATTTTACCTCTGTCGAAAGCATTTCAAAGTAATAACAAAAGAAGATATGAAAAACATTACAAAAGACTACGATTTTTCTGATAATTTTCATGAAACCATAAAAGAAAATCTTTTTCACATATGAAATGGTAAGAATGAAAACATTTATTTTTTCTATAAATTTTAACACGCAAACACATCGAAACAATAAATACAACAAAAGAAAAGAAAAACCTTTAAAAAATCGAGAAATTAGTAAACATGAAATGTTAATGGGGTTGAAAAGAAAACTAATTAAGTGAATTAAATGAAAGAATGACTTAATAAATTAAACGTAAAAGAAATAAATTTAGATTTATTAGACTTTTGTGACATAAACACAATAAACAAAAGATTTATTGGACAGGAGAAAGAAAATTTGATACACGTGAATCTAGGAAAATAACTAAGTTAGGTTGAGATTTGACAAAATGCACTTTCTAACAGTCGGTTAGACTTAAATTTCCGCTAACATATTTATAGATCTAACAAGTCAAACGAGATTTATCTTATCTCAAATACTCCAACCCAAAATAATCAAGCAGTAGGTTGGTCGTTTGTCCCATCCAGATAAAATTTTGATTTTGTTTCCAAACTGTTATTATTTTTTGAGGATGTTTAATCCATCCCATTCGATTTTGCACCCTCAATACTTAGTTTGAAATAAATTTTATAAATTTAATTGAATTAAATTAGAAAAATATTAATTCGTGGCAGTAACGGATCATTTTTAACATAGATATTGACATTTAAAGCAACATATATTTACACAACTTCTTTTATTCAACAATCACCTAACTTTTTTCGGTGCAACGATTTATTTATTTTATTATTCGACAATCACACCTATTTTTTTGGTGCAATTTTCATCAATCACAATTTTATTTTGGTGCAACAAGTTTTTTATGATATCATTCACCAATCACCGGTTTATTGGGTGAAATAATTGATGTATGATGTAAGTCAATAATCGCCTATTTATATTAATGCAACCATAATGTTATCATAGTGTAGTTAAAAGATCACACGTTTTGGTGCAACAATAATTTTTGTATCGCGTTATTCAACAATCGCCTATTTTGGTGAAACGATCTTTTTTAATGTAATTTTTCCACAATGATCTAATTGTTTTGGTGCAACAAATTAGTTATGATATTAGTCAAGAAACGCCTATTTATTTTGGTGCAACAATAATTTTGTAAGGTTGCATTAAAAGTTGGTTATTTTGGCGCAAGGCATGTTTAATGATACTTTTCAACAATCACCTATTTATTTTGAGCCAACGATAGCTGTTTATGATATTGTTCAACAATCACCCATTTGTTTAGATGCATATATAATTTTTTATTAATTTATTATCTAATCGCTAATATTTTATTAGTTATTCTATAATCGCCCATTTTGGTGCAACGATTTTTTTTAATGATATTTCTCTATAATCACCTTTTTTTTTGGTGACAATTAAAGCAAAGAAGGTATTTCAAACAATAATTATTTTTTATCGGAAACATTTACAACATCTTCCATAACTGGTGAAATACGAAGCAATATTTAGTAATAATAATTTAGTCATTAATATAAGTGGTGAAATTTATTTAGTATGGCTTGTCGGATCCGGAACAAATCAAGAGATGAATTAATTTTCGTTTATTAACATTTGATAGTAATAGTTGATGTAGTGATCTCCATCAAAATATTTTGGGTCATAAAAATCTACTTAATTTTCAACTTTTGTTGCCGTTCATTCAAAAACTTTCGCGTGCATCCAGAATTTGTAAGGGACAGAGGATAAATGACCGAGTCCACGTATGGAAGTTAGTTGTAACAAACTCAAGGCACGCGTATCCTCAAGGCGTCAGAATTGGTTATGGTAATCCTGACTTCTAATCCACCGCTACAATTGTCACTTATAGCATGGTATCCTTGGGTATTCATAAATGTTATATTATAAATTATTTTAATTAACAATATAGTAGTATGCAAGTTTTTTTCTGCCTGTTTGATCAGTAAATTATCCGTCAGGTTACAACTTTAACGGAAGATGTAGATTGGTATATTCCTTGGAAGGAATTTTGTAATATATGCATTGAATATTGGTGACTGTTTGAACAATTGGAACACAACATTTTACTGACTTTACTATGTTGTCAAGTTCAATGGTACTTTTATTTTATTTTGCATTTTTCTTTCATTGAAGTCTACGAACAAAACCTGTGTAAAATGATTATTCGTGTCAATTGATCATTATGAGATAGTTAAAACAGTTCGTTCCTATTGTTTTGGTCAAACGTCGATAAAATTTGACATCTAAACTAGATTTGGTATTAAATTTCATAATTTTAAGATTATAGTTAATTTTATTTTATAAAGAAACATAACCTCAATTTCTTGTGATTTTTTCTTGTTGTGAAAATATTAAAAAAAATATATTGAAAAATAAATTTAATGGTTGCATTGTTAACAAAATTTTGTTTACAAGTAAAGTGTGATTATTGTTAATTTTTTGAAAAAAATATTAAGATTTCATCGTCATCATTTGATGGTAGTATTACCCATCATTTTCAAATTCGATATTTGATTTTATGGTTCTATTACATCGACAACCTCTTCAAAATTCTTTAATTATAAATTAAGGGGTCAACAGTATTATAATCGCACAATTTTTTTTCAACAATCACCCATTTATTTTGGTGCAACGATTATTGTAGTTACAATAAATTCTGAGCAGTCACCTGTTTATTTTGGTGCAACAATTTGCGCATTTATATTATTTTTTTCAACGCTCATATGTTGATTGTGATGCAACAGTTTTTGGTTGTTACAATAAATTCTCAACAATAACCTGTTTAATTGAAGACCTTGCAGCAAAAGTCCTAATTTTTAAATATGTATAAAATGATAGAACTGACTATTTTTCATATTTAAAGTTAAAAAAAGTCCAAGCAGCACGTATATCCGCTAGAAATAGGTAGATTTCGGGACCAGACAGCTTTGTGTACAAATAGAATTGGATATGTCAGATTAGTTTAAATAAAAAATTTAACTAGAAACAGAATAGTCCAAAAAATTTATCAAACCAAACTAAATACATAAACGGAAACTACATTGTCAATGCAATTTCGAATAGTTTTGTTTAGTTTGGTTAAAACTCCTTAATAACATATTAAATCCTTTGGTGGATTAACGTTCTAACTACATCACAACTGCCATACTATAATTTATAATCAACAACAACATCAAACAACTTTTACACCTCAAATATAATAAAAATATCTATCAATTGTAAATATGTAATCAATATACATATATTTATTTCAACTGAACCACTTCCAAATATTCCAAAGAAACTATTCCCTAATTCAAAACAATAATAAATCTTCAAAACAACAACAACAAACATTCAAAACAAATTTTTTAACTTTTTGCGACAAAAACAAAAACAAAAACAAAAAAAATTATATTATATGAAATCTACCTAAAACAAAAGAAAATTTATTTAATTGGGATAATTTTGGGATTTGTTTGTAATTATATAGCGTTTTAGTGGCTTGCATTATGGTTAGTATAATGTTAATTTCATTGGAACTGCTAGGGTTAGAAAGCTGAAAATTTCTGATTTTATAGTTGAAAAGTTGAATTAAAAGCTTGTATTAGTTGAATCAAAATAGACTCGAAAATGATGAAAGCACGGCCGTTTGCGTTTGTTTTCGTTTTAATAGCCCCAGGTTCTCAACCTCTGAACTTAAACAATTTATTTTTTAAGTTTTGAATAGATATAAGTTGGTATCTACATGTGCAAACGTTTTTATTTTTGAGCTGGGTCATTTTCATCTAGATCAAAGACAACAAAGTTTAGTAAATTTTTAAAACAGCTGATTTTTTCAGGAACCCTAAATGCCAAGGTTGTCATCTGACAAAACATGATAAAAAAAGGTTCAAATATTTAATATTTATCAATTTTATTTGAACTGTTTGTTTCAAACGGAAGTTATAACGCTTTAGATTATTGGACTTTTAAGACTCTAGCCGCTTAAACGGTACCCCGATATGGCCAGTTCGCCAGCTTGTCCAAGAAATTATTTGCCGCAACATACACAGAAAATATTTTTGGTGTAAGTCAAAAATTGCGACCGTGAGAGTGCCGGATAATTCCGTTATACCTCATATCGGTATATATATATATAAATTTTTTTTTTCATTTTGATTTTCCGTCTCCGCTTATCATATATAGTCGTTTGGCACCAAAAATGTTTCGAAATTTCGAGATGAAACACCCTGCAATGGGTAGATTTTTATATGAAATCTACCTAAAAAAGCACTACTACTAAAATTTGGATTTGCTGCCATTTTACAACAAGGTCTACCCATTCAATATTATGTTAATTTGCTAAGACAATACTCTTATGTAGTGAACCAAATGCAATAAGTAGTTGATCTTTCAAACTTATTCGTTCAAATCTATTTTTAGTCGACCGGCCCCTGTTAACAAAAAAAAATGTTTTTTTTGCAAGCAATCTTTATCATATCAGTTTTTCGATATTTTTTGAAAGACCAGAATTTCATGATCTCTCAAAGAATAAGTATGAAATGACTAGGAAAATAATGAAAATTAAAATTACACAAACACAGTTATCATTTCCATAACTATGTTATTTTTTCAACAATTTTCCGTACTATTTGTTTTAATTTTCATCATATTGTTGTAAAATTTCTGTGTCTTGTTTTTTTAAGATATCATGTTTCTCATTATTTTTTTCTACAATATTTAATTTTCCATTTTCCAATATTTTCAATTCTTTTATTGCGTTATAACAAAATAAATAAGATTTTATTTTTGTTGAAAGAATCAAAAATAAATGTTGAGGATTTTCTTGGAATTCTGTTCTCTGAATTTTCTTGCTTGAAGTTATTGTTGATATTGCAAGAATAAAATGGTTTGCATATTGTTATTATACAATTATTGATTGGAGTTGCTTCTGGTTGTTCTTAAATTGAAATTGTGGTGTTATGTGAAAAGTAAGGTGGTACAAGCTAACTGATTTCTAATATAATGGAAACGAAAAATAACTATAATCAATTTATCGTTTTCAATTGTGGTGTAAATTGTTAAAAATTTGTTGTACTTTATACGATGTTTGGAAGGTTAGGGGAATAAATATTCATATAGAAAATACTGTAAGTTTTTAGAATGTTTGTCTGTGTGTGATGACCAGATTTTTCGAAATGAATGCATTTGCAGTTATTAAACTGCACAGGATCACAATTACAGATTCTGAAATTGCATGAAAAGGTTAACCGTTAACATGCTTAGTAATAAAGGAACTCTAGTTTGGTTGCAATTGTATTGTTACTTAAATTAAAACATGAATTAAGTTACTGAGCTATCAGTTAAGAGATGAGAAGAATATGTTTAAACGACAAAATATATTTTTACGCTTGATCGCAGTTCTCAAAACCCTTTACCAGACAGAAGCCGAATATAATTTTTCCTTGATGGTTGATTTTTAATAAACCGAATCCCCACTTATTCCCAGTACCCAATATGAGAATTAAAATTTATGAGTTGAATTCATAGCATATATTTTTTCTTTTCGATAACAATATAAGGTGTTTTTACGGGTCGCGGGCTTAAACAAAGTAATAAAAAGCTGGAGAATACAAAAATTTTCTTACATTTTTTGACGTTAAAATTGTGTGCGAAAGATATTTTTTGTAAAGGTGTTGAAGACAAACACAAACAATAAAGGGACACTTTGAAAAATAATTTTAGTAATTTTAAAAAATGATTATATTTTTATTGTTTTTTGTTTGCCTTGTTTTATATCGGTTTACTGATATTTAAATTTATTTTTGTATGCTATTAAAAAAATTATGGAAAATTTGTGATTTTTTTTAATTAAACTAATTATTTACAAATGCAATCACTCAACTTAAAAATGGGATTGTTTTCATTAGTCATGAACACCTATTAAAATATTAGTCTAGGAAAGATTCATAGCATGCAGTAATATTTCAGAATTTTCTAGATCGAGTCAAATGCATCAATTACTTGCGAACCAATAACTCCTTTAAAGATAAAAAATTTATTAAATAAGAAAAACAACTTAGACTCTCCTAAACTCAACAAAACATATTTTTTAAAAATCTAACCAAACTTAAAACGAAAAAAAAATCAAAACCATAATAAAAACACAACCACCACACAACACGTTGATGGAAATAACAGATAATACAAACAAACAAAATTCATTATTTCAACAGTATGATGGAAAATAAATACATATTTATATATATATCCGCGCGTGACATCTGACATGACATAATATTTATTGTTGGTGATTTTTCCGTTTATTTTCCTTTTCCTTTCCTTTTTTTCTGTCATTTTTCTTTTTAAGGTTATAAATTTACTCATAATCAAAATGAAAAATAAATTATGTTGAATATATTAATTTTTTTTTATATTATAATTTGATTAATGCATTCGATTTTCTTTTTATTGGAAAATCTTGATACTTGTGTTTTTGTATATGACTTTAAGTGAAGTTTTTTGTTGTTGAATGATCAATAATGCCAATTAAATGTTACGCCTGATGGTAAAACTTCTGAAAATAGTGCTGTGGTTTAAATTAAGATGTAACTTGCTCTAAGAACTAATTTCTGGCAGGCGTTCAATTTGGTTTCTAACATATCTATGAGTAAAATTAGTACTCACAGCATTAGTTCTCACCAGTGTTGCCAGATCGCGGGATTTTTTCCCGTTTGCGGGATATTTCATATAAAACGGGAAAGCGGGAAAAAACTTGGAAAGTGCGGGATTTTTCACATATAATAACAGAATCGTTTTAAATTAAAACTTATTTTGAAATGGTTGCACCAACCAATTTTTTACCAGGTTTCAGAAAGATGTCGATCACCCGATAATTTTACTTAAATGCATATGCCATCTATCGGCTTTAGTATTGTCAAATCCGCGATGGAATTTAAGCCTTCTGCTGTTTAAATATTTCTTAGGGAGATAGGTACGTTTTGAAAACCCCAACGGACCACCATGTTATCTGAATTTCAGGAATATTTTCATGCTGCGAAACGAGAAATGAAATCACCTGGAACTAAAAGTTCGCTCTCTATGCATCCATCTTTTTTAAAAAAATTGGGAGGTTTGGCATCACTGTTTTATTTCTGGTCAGTTGTTTACGTATCGAAAATGAGCTATTACAATCTTAAAATTTTTTGAAAATCATGAAATCAAGACATATTTATTTCTTTTAAAATATGTCCTTCTCAATTTTAATAGATTTAATGCTCCATTTTATAGCAGTTCTTTCTTATTCCACAAGTTGTAAGGAGAATCGAAACAATAGCAATATATTGTGTAAGTGTTTAATGCAATATTTTATTTTTCAAGGAAAACAAGCGAGCATTACACATTTTCGAGAGAATAAAATTCATTAAAAACGAACCCAATACAACGTTTTATTTTTCCGATAGAATAACATTTATTAATTTAAATTGAATTATTTTAAAGTTTGTTGATAAAACAAGTAAAACGAATAAGGAAAAACATTAAATTTTATTGTATTTTTTTGAATAATTAATTCCAAACAATTAAATAAATTTGAATCAATTTCGATATCTATTTAATTATTTGCTATTTTGAAAATGAAAAGTCTATAAAAAGCCTAATGAAAGCCCTACCTGATGAAAGACATCAAATTTCAAACTAATGAGAAACCAAAAAAAAAACATTTGGAAATTTAATTCAATTTAATCATAGTAGTCTTTGCCTTTTTTAATATTCGAGAGAGGGACATGCGCTTCAGTTTGAATTGACTGTTTTTTATATAATCAGTACGTCTATTCCGGCATTTCTCTGGGAATTGTGAATTGAGAAAAAAGTGCAATAAATGAAATAACGAAATATTTTCTAATACGAATTTGTTATTTCCCGCGACTGGACGTATACTAGTTATGAAAAATCGCTACAATTTATTTCCCTATTTCACGATGTACCGGAATAGGGCTACAGGGCGAAAATGTTTGCTTTTTGGTTGAAAATGTTTGATTTTTTATAACATGCTATCAAATTTTTATAAAATAAAATAAAATTTATTTCAGCATTCAATACAATCCAATAAATTGTTTTATTGTGTTCCGCCACATTCGCGGTACAGAATAAAATTAACAGCTGTTTGTTTCATTCTATATATAAAGAAAGACTAATAACGTACACAAATATAGTCGTAAAAAACTGAGATAAACCTATATTTATAGTTGTCGGAAGGATAAATATTGTTATAATTGTGGTGGTTTTTGAAGTTTTCTCAATAACTAATTGAATTTAACTGTATATTTTTATTGAAAACTTGATGGGAATTTCTGAGGGATTTTTCCTTAAAAAAACGGGAAAAATAGGGAATTTTCGATACGTCAACGGGAAATTCATTTTTGAAAATCTGGCATCACTGGTTCTCACCCTTTAAATACAACTCAGAAAACAGAACTGGAACTGGTTAAACAAATGTTTTCTCATTTCAGAAAAACAGAATAGGTAGAAAGAGCTTGTATACAGAATAAAATTGATAGATGGAAGTAAACCTATGAAGCAAACCGTAGTCCTGTGCGAGTTAAATGCGGATTGTATTTGTATTGTATGCTGTATTGTTGATTTGTTGTATTTGATCGTATGCTAAAGATAAATGCAATAGAAGAAAGTAGGAGTGCTTAGAGCTCACCAAAAAATGTAATTGGAGAAAAAAGCTTTGTTTCGATGCAAGAAAAGTAAACTTGGTTAATAAATAAGACAAATATTATCTTTAAGTTAAAGACAGCTTACTTAGACGTTTAAGTGGAACAAAATTTATATCTGCTCTAGATTCAAAGGATCTCTTCTGGCAAATTCCTTTGTCAGAGACTGCGAGAGAAGACTGCGTTAGTATTAGTCGTTAAGTTTTCTCAATCAATTTAAAGTGATTTTGAGCTGTGTAATGCAGCCTAATCAATGCGTCGCTTGTTGCATCAAGTCATCCCTTTGCAATTATATGAAAATGTATTTGTGTATTTAGATTACTTGCAAATTGTTAGCCGTACGTTTGCGAATCGCCTTAAATTGTTAAAGCAGGTCACCAGGTTACTGCAATATGGTAGTCTTACAATTAATGTTGATAAGAGCCACTTTGAAATGTGAGAACTGAAGTACTTGGACTACCTTGTAGGAAAGAATTGGCTACGAACAGATCCACTCAAGGTTTGTGCAATGCAACCATTAAACAAACGCAACCATTAAACAAACTAGATTCTAGAGGCTATTGAGGGTGAATGGATGGTATCGTCCATTAATTAACAATTATGCTGACTTAACAACTTCAAATTGGTATGCACTGGAAAAAACATATTCTATTTCCATTCGAAATACAGTTGTCTTAACCTCACCGTGCGGGCAGATATGACGAATAGAACTACGTAATTGTTTTATTAACTCTCTAATTATAGAACGATGTAGTTGAGACAATCACACGTAATATTTATGGAAAATAAAATATAGTTCAATTAATCTCAAATACTTCAATTTTAAAATGAAAAATTCATGATATAAGGCCAAACAAAAATTTTTGTCATGGAAATAGTTATTAATTTATTCAACTACTGTTATATTAGAATATACATTGTATATTTTAATTAAACGTCATGCCTTTGTCAGGAAAATGTTTTCATGTTGTTGTCCCAATCACGGCAAAATTGTTTGCAAATATTTTTTCTTTGTTTGAATAAAAACCGCCAACTTTGAGATGAGGTTGTAATTACTTCGATTTTTCTTAGTGTGGACTCCTGAAGAGCAAGAGTCATGGAATATTGTCAAGTAGCACTAATAATTAACAAGTACTACAGTTTCTGTAGTGCTTGTTAATCTGTAATACTCAAAGAATTTTTTTATATGGTATGACACAAGCTCAGAGAGTACGGGCAGTATCATTTAAAAAAAACAGTCTTTAAGATTTATGTCAGAAAAGTTGAACAAATCACAAAGAAACTATGCTGTCACTAAACTTGAGAACTTTTTAATAGCAATTATGACTGCAAGACCCACAATCGCTACTAAAAAGCTCGGATCATATATATCTTTCCCTCATAAATTCGAAAAAAATTGATTCTATAAGACCACCTACTACTCTGCACAATCAAACGCAGCGAAACGAGTTATTCGTTCGATTTTGACAGCCATACCGTTATACATAAACAAAGATAAACATACTTCCTGAAGTAAACATTTTGATGAAATTGTTTGTGCGTTTTGCAATTATACTCACCATTGAGTAAAAAAATCTTTACATTACCTTTCTTTCGGCTATCACAAATTAAACCACAGACTGATATATCATGTTTCTCCGGAATTTCCGTTTGAGTACAGTTTCAATTGGGTTTCACATTGGGGTGGAGCCGAGAGATGAATGTCGATTCTGTACAGTAGAAGATGAAACCCCAGTCAAGCTTTTCAAAAATTGTGGATCCTTAATCTACACGAGAAGGTTCCATCTAGGGAGCATTAAATTGACGAGCATGACATACATCACTCAACCCTCTCCATATCATGAAGTTCCTAAGAAAGGCTAGATTAGAGAAAGGGCTCTAACTCGGTATTCTCCAGGAAGTAGTAGAGTAGAAAATAATTGATCTTTGTGGTCACAGAACAACATATTACCGCCGAATTTAATCTTAATTTTAATCTTACGAATTTAAACAGCAAACATGGGGTCCGGGTATTTGTCTGTGAATTTCGGTGAGTAGTAGTATGAGACTTAAGGCTTACAAATTGAACCCTAAGCACCACAATTCTCGGGCATTGAAGATCTCAGGTGTAAATTAAACAACGTTCATGATAGCAATTAACATATTTCCAAACTCCCCTACAGGTAATTGTTTTTCGACAAACTATCGCTCAACCTCAACAAAAATACCATCGACTTCATAACAAGAATGGATGAAATATTCATCACACACAGCTGACGTAAGAAGACAAGCTGAACTAATATTCGCGGTTACCAGACAATACCCAGACAATACTCATCATAATATTAATTTGCAAGATCAGTTTTTGACAAAGAAAACAGAAGCAACGAAGACAAAAGTGGAAAACCCACTTGAATCATTGGACCATATACAGATATCAGCAGTAGTTGTAATGAAGCTGTTATTCAAACTTCGTAATTTGGAGTCGCACTACTTTCTCACGCGCATTAAATTTACATTAACAGGAACTTTCTAATTAGATTTCACCCTTTTCCAACACAACTTTTCGCACTCAGTTCGTAATTTTCCTCTTTACAGAATTTGTTTTCAAGTTTGTTGTGCAAACTCTTTAGTGGGTACCAAAACTTAACGAAGGAAAATACCCAAGAAACAAACTTATCGTTTTGTTATTGTTGGTAAAAGGCCGTTAATCTACTATAAATAGATGCCGGAAGATGGCTTCTCTCTCTGATGTGTCTGTCAATTCTTTCGTGAACATCGACATATGAAGTTTTTTCTGACTTCACGTTTTGTTTGATATAAATCTAAGTAGTGAAATTGTTAATTGTTTAGAGTTTACCATTAACCAGTTTTATTGGTTCAGTCTTCGTGTAGTTTCAATTACTAGCTCAAATTTAGATAAAAAAAAAGATTTATATTTTTGTGCCAATTAGTTTAAATTAAGAAAATTTTATGTTTGTGTGTACTATAAACCAACAGGGCGCAGATTTTGTGTCCAGTTGCAAAAAGAAAATTAAAATTAAAATTAATAGAAAAAAAAATTATTATCTGTTTGTGTTGTAAGAACAAATGTTAACCAAAAAAATAAAGAAAATGATAAAAAAATTCTATCTATGACCGATATATATGGTCAGGCTGGTTTGATAGTGTAGAATAACAATCATAAAGAAATTCAAATAAGAAAAAAAAAATATTATCTGTTCGGTTCGCAGACCAAAAAAAAACAACTTGTGCGCTCATATTAATACAAGGTACGTAGGCAATATATATGTATTAGTCACCTTCTCATTTGGTTTAATGCTCGAGCTGTATAACGGGCTAGAAGGCAATTGATCTTCTCGGGTGAAACAATAAATATTGTGGACCGGTTTCCGTTCTTATGCGACCATTCTTATGCAAATCCGATAAGAAAAGGAAATATTTGGAATCACCAAATAGATTACGGTATTTAGGGATTGCAATTCCAGGATTTCGAATCTCGGAATACCGGGATTCGAACGAATTTTCCAACCTTGAAATCCCGGTATTAGCATAATAAAATATCGGTATTTCAATATAAAAAAGGGAAAATAGAGTTTTATTTCTAAACTCAAAAATCCCTCTAATGAAATATCATTTGATTATTTTTATTTCTATACATATTAAAAAATCCTTAATATGAAACATCATATCATACAGGATATCATACAGGATATTTTTATGTTGATTGGTGATTCGGTTTGTGGAAATTGTTATCATAAAGAATAAAGCTACCAATAAAGATCAAAGTCTTAAATCATTTTCTATTTTTTAATGTAAATTGTGATTGCAATTTGCAATTTTATTATTTAAATGTTCTTTTTTGAATGTTTCCAATTTGCAATTTCCAAGACTGAATTATTATTATTATTTAAATATATTTTAAAATATAGAAAAAATTATTTTATTGAAATTTTTAATGTTGATATAATTGCAATATAATCGTTAACTATAACATGTTCCATTGTTGATTTACAAAGACTGAATGATTTTATTTTGTTATATTATTATTTAAATATATTTTTTATTCGCCTACATATAAAAGTGGTACTTTATTACTATGATTTGCGGCCGTAAAGTGTCACTTTTTAACCATATATTTTGTTGTCATAGTTACGTCCAAAAAAGTAAAAAAATATTTGTATTTGTTTAAATTCTACAAAAAATAGAAATTTTTATCAAAGCAACCTTAAAATTCAAAATTTTATGATCCAATTAAAATTATTGTTATTATTTGTTGTCAAAGTTATACAATTATTTTGAAAAAATAAGAAATATTTTGTCAAATGTTACCTGTTCAACATATTTTTATTTCAAATTTTATGCAAATTTATAACTTTGCTTTAGAATAAATAGTACGTTATTTAATTAGGAACTAAAGTGCTACTTTTTGTGTTGAGTCTATAGTTTGACGGTCGACCGTAGGTATTTCTATTTTTTCGGCAAATGTTCAAATTTTTTATAAATATGAAATTATAATAAACAAAAATTTATAAATATGATTTATTAGCGTCATGATTACGTCCAAAAAGTAAAAAACATTTAAATTTATATAAGTAAAATTTTTTATCAAAGAAAGCTCCAATTCAAAATTTCATTATCTAATTAAACTATTTGTTATGTTTTGTTGTCATAGTTACATACAATAGTTCAAAATTTCATAATCCAATCAGAATCAATTTCTTATTTTTTGTTGTCATAGTTATGCAATTTGTTTGAAAAAATAACAAAATAACAAATGCTACTTTACTGCCGCCGTAATATAAAATAAAAATGGCGTTACTTTTGCAGCCGCTTTGATTATGAGTAAAAAACTAAGACTTTAACCAACTCTCTAGCGGCAGTAAAGTTAAACTTTACAGCCGTTTGCCGAAAAACAATTTTTTTTTAAATATTTTGCTTGCGGCGAATAAAAAATAGTATATGACGCACGGACGTAAGCTATTTTGGACTTAATGTGGGTGCAAATCGAGGCGCTCCAAATGCATCATAATGAACGATTAAAGTACCGAAAAAATTATTTGATTGAGATTTTTATTTTTTTTAAATCCCAGTATTAATACCGGGATTCCAGTTTTAGATTAATTAATCTCGAAATCCCGGTATTGATTTTTCCCTTAAAATTTGCAATCCCTAACGGCATTGTCTACCTTATTTAGTTATTTTTTTTTTATAAAGAACGTATGGTTCGGGAACATAATCCAAGAGTGCTATCGCTGAGCTGATTGGTCATATTAAATGACTGTTGGTTCTTTTTTGTGAAGATTGTTCATGTTAATACTAGAACCGCTAAACTAGAGTAATTGAATATGTACTGTTGAATAAAATTTTATGACTATATATATATATATATATATATATATATATATATATATATATATATATATATATATATATATATATATATATATATCAGTTCATAAAATTTTACTCAACAGTACATATACAACTACTCTAGTTCGTTAATACGAGAAACAACAAAAAAATAAAAACTTATCTATAGATATCATATAAAATGTATAATCCTTAAGCATAATTATAATTAATATACATGAAAAGTTTTGTTAGTTGTTCTCGAACTTAATTAAGTTGTACTGTTAGCCCAAATCTACGTTCTAGTATAGTTATTTTTGTTTGTTTGAGAGCACTGTTTCTTTTTTTTTAATCTTTTTGGTTGATACATTAAATTACGGTTAAAAATTCAATTGTGTATTTTATTGGGACTGTGAAATAAACCGATTCGGCCGATTAATCATATGTGTTACGACAATTTATTTTTTTGGTGAAAACTCCGTGAGCGGATATAATTCGACGATTTCGTTGGATCATAAATCTGAGTCATCAAGATCCACTGCCGCATCTGATACTTACATTGGAGGCCATCTAATCAGTCCAAGATATATTCACCAATATTGTTGTTACCTTGCACATTTTTAATTTTGGGATATGCTGAACGTACTAGAGCCGCTGGGAAAGATGGTTTAAGCTTCGGCTAGGTGATAATACACGGGGTCCACATCAACAATGGGGTGAGTCATATATTAATTTAGTTCTATTTGCGTGTATGAATGATGATGGATCCGTATGTAGGTGTATGAGTGTGTGTGTATGCTTGTGTGCGGGTATAGGGACGTGTGATTCAAATTTTATTATAACTGTTTTTTTTATAAAAAACAATTACTTCAATAAGGAAAACTTAATCGAAAACTTGATCATATTGCAATTTTGTTGTGTTAATAATTAGTTTGATATTAGCCAAGTATATAGTGCATTATAAAACTCTGTGGTTTATTACAAAATTCTACAAGTCTTTGTTTATATACAGAATTCAACCTTATATAATGGCAGCTGTAATATCACGTGCCTTATCTTGGTCACATAAAGCAACCGAAATCCGTTGTCAAGGAAAAAATATCAAACTCAAAATATTTATGTTATATCCAAAGTTTCTGTTCAATTTAACCGAATTGGATAAAAAGTTAAGACTTCGATTAAACTAATTATCAACCTTTGTTTGTTTTCTTTTGGAATAACGTAAGCCACTCAACAAGATTGACAACAACAAACCGACACCGATGGTGGTTCTTATTAGTTGATTAATTTTAGCCATATGGGCCTAAATGTGCGTAAATGGATGTATGTCTGTAAGTATGTGTGGGTGTGTGGTCGTGTATGAATTAGTTGATTAATTTTAGCCATATGGGTCTAAATGTGCGTAAATGGATGTATGTCTGTAAGTATGTGTGGGTGTGTGGTCGTGTATGAATGTGTGAGTGAATGAGGTGCGCAAGCGTGTGAATGTATGATCGACCATGGGGTTGGACGTGGTGATCGCGGTTCTTTCACACATGGGGGTCGCCAGAGTCTCAGTGTTTCACTTGCTTCTCTATTTCACCCGTTTTGATCATGTGCTACGCGCACAATACCGACATTTGTGCTGAAGTGGCAGGTATATATATTGTTCGTCCCCACTTACTGAAGCTAGTTTGGGGCTTAAAATGCTCGCTAGGTGCGCGGCCTGCTATGCCACTTCGTTGATCATACAACGAAGCAGCGCTTCATTACATAGTTTTGTTAACATCACCTCCATAAATTAAAACCACTCCTCGAAGCATTCGGTATTATAAACGCGCTTACTAGGAAGGACTACGAAAGTTTTGCTGAGAACACGCTGGAAAAATGTTGGTTGTGTTTATTAGGATCCTCGCACATCAACACTAACAGTCATAATAGGTGAAATGTCGCAGTTTATTCCATACCGACTAATTACTTCTAAAGCTGAACCTTATTTCAAAAGGGATGTTGATGAGACAGTGAGATAAAAACGCTAGGCATTTAAGACGAATAACTCAAGCAAAACATCTGAAAGTCTTTCTACTTATAAGATAGCAAAAATATTAGGAAATACAAAATATATTTAAACAAAGACGCGTTCATCCAAAAGAAAGCGAAAAAAAATTCACCTAGAACCCATTTGGCTGTCGTAGCTTCTTTCAGGCAGTTAAATTGTCCAGAGCGATGTCACTCGATCCTCTATTCCAACTTTAGTTCTGAATGACATTCCCATGAGCGACTCGAAAGAGAAGATTATATATATCAACAAATCTTTTGGTCCATGTAGTTTCGCCCTTCATTCTTAAAAATTTTGCTAGACAACTCCTTAACAAAATTTGTCCATTTATCATACAAAATCGGAAAATTTGCTGTGCTTGAAGGCTAGTGTTCAACCCCTTTCGAAGGAAAGCAGTAGGATTGATCCTAATGATTACAAATTCATTGCATTTCTGTCGGTTTTTGCTTAAATATTTGAAAAATATGTTAACTATAATCTAATGGAATATTTGGATATGTCAGAAACTATCAATAATAAACAGTATGGTTTTTATAGAAGTCATGCAACATGTGATCTGTTAGCCTACGTAACCCATCTATAGAACAAATCGCTTGAGAACCATGATGAAGTATTCATTATTTCACTTTAAAATCTCACGGCATAGATCATCTTACTGTCTCATGGATTCAAAGTTTTCTTTCTGGTTACCTATTTCATGTTCAAAAATCTGAACATAAGAGTTTCGTTTTTACATTTGTAAAGTATGGAACCCCAAAAACAGTACTTCCTCAATTATATTGACAAATCTTATATTTACTAAACTGAAACCGTATTTTAAAAAGCAGAGATAACCAATTACTCAAAATAATTGTTGGACAACAAACAATTAAACAAAAACAGTTAAAAAAATAATATAACTAATCTTTTATATTCATTTTTCTAGAACAAGAAAAACCACTTCAACAAGCATTATCCGACTTCCATCTCCTTCAAACAGGTGGAACAAAACCTGTTATAATAAGAAAATAAACAAAAATAATTATATTTTCTCTTCATAATGATTTCTATTTAATAGCATCTTTTTCTTGTAAAATAAATTCATTCTATTTTCAGTAAATAAAAAAAAATTTCTAAAATGAAAATGTCTTTTACTTTCTTATACAATGATCATAATAGAGATAAGGAATTCGCCTCGAAAGAGGAAGATGAAATTAAATGAATGAAAATTGTCAATGAAAAATCATAAACAAAAGGAAAAACAAATAGAAAAAAAATTTTAATTGTTTCATGGAATAAATATTAAAATCATTTTGTACTGCATAAGTAGATTATGAGTTGATAAAATTATGAAGATTAAATGGCAACCGTAATTTATTTAACTGACTTTATTTATTTTTATTTAGCAAAAATAAACACAATTCAGGCAATACCGTTTAGTTGGTACGATCGTTATGTTAATTTATTATAATATTAAAACCCAGAGGATATCCAAAAGAGGCTCCGCCCACTTTCCCTGCACTCCAACACTCTCTTCCTCTTTACATCCGTCTTTCAAACAACTACTATCTATCATAATCCAACATCTCCCAATCTATTCTGTATGCACCTTCTGCTTAGCTAATTTTACAAAAATACATCGTGAGGTGTACTATAAATTTGTATACGTTATATTTCGAATCGTTTCGTTATTCAAGTTTAATCACAAATGGATGGAAATAACAATAAAAAGAAAATACTGAAATAGCAACTTTTCTTTTTCCTTATTTTATTGACAGAAAATGAAATTATGCAAAAATAATGATGGAAAACAAATATTATATGATTTTTAGCACTACCTGTCAAATAAATATTTAATTACCTTATTAATGTGGAAATTATATAAATTTGAACGAAAGACAATAGCAATAATTTAAAAAAACTACATTATCGATAAATTTAAATCCCGTACACTGTAGTTTTATGAATAAAAAATAATAATTTCTTTGTTATATAAACAAAAATTATAAACAAAAACAGTAAAAATAAATATAGGGTTCACGTTGAACCACGAACCCCTTTCCATCAACTCTCTACGTCGATATTGACAACGAAACTAGTTTTGATTCCTTCCGCAATATGTTTTTGATTAATTTTACTTGATTTAAGTAAAACTAAATTTATTCCGTTTCAACCAATTAATTGTAATAAAGATGTAATGTTGTAATTAATAGCTTTATTATAAATACCATTTACCAACTCTACTATTTAATGTATAACTTACTCCTACTCCTATGAACCTTTCAAAATTCTTTTTTTCATAATACATATTACATTTCTTGAGACATAATTCAAAATCAAAAAAAAATTTTAATCAAAAATTACCATGCAATATTTTATTGAAAAAAATTTAATTCCATTCAAAAACAAACAAATATTTTGAGCAAAATATATTCATAATAAATTTATTTTAATAAATGAAACACTTGTTTGTATTCCGCTATTTAGAAATCAGCTTACTACCACAGCTCAAAATTGTTGTTCAGACGATTTTGAGGCTGAAGTTAACACTTTTGCAGACAAAGTATGTGATATTTTTACGAAGCAGTCCTACCCCAAGCAAGTGTCAAACTACCAGATTCCAATCCGACCTCCAGATTGGATGCCGCCTGAATTAAAAAATTCAGATTTTGTAAATTTTAATTCTAAAAATTCAATTCATTTATATTTTATTCATAGTATTTTGATCAGTATGTCATATTTTTTAAAAAACAAGTAAATTTTATACGCATGAAAATTATTTTAAACTATTTAATTCATAAAATGTTAGTATGTGGCAAATATTCAAATTAAAAATCGTAAATTTTAGATATAGCAGGCGATTTTTGATCGTTAAAAATCAAGAAAAACAAAATAGTTTTTCAGTCTTGGTTTTGTTCATTATTGTGAAAAGATTAATTTTATTTTCATGTATTAGAAATTCCTTTATTTAATTCAGGCTGACTGAATTGATTTTTCTTGTTTAATAAAAGTTATTCATGTAAAATAATTTAAACAAAAACAATATCTATTTTGTTCACTTAAAGTTTTTACAATATGTAATGTAATATAAAATAGAACATTTATAATAAAGTGATATTTCAATTGGATGAAACAGCTGGCGATTGTAATTCTTCATCTGCTGATAATAACAGTTTAAGTTCCCATCAATTAAGTTCTTTTGGTGCAACTTTATTTTAGTTTTTTTTGAAAGAATTTTATTGCTTATAAGTATCAAAAATATTTAAAGAAAAATCTCTTATTATTGGATCTCTCAACTTATGGATCTCTCAACTTATGGATCAAATGTTTAATTCAGATTTGCTGCAGAAACTTTCATTTCAAATATATTAAATGGCAATTTGTGTGAAGGTTAATTTTAACTATTTATTGATATAGCGTGAATCATTATAAGCTATAAGTATGCCATTTTTTCAATCAAAATTTAAAGAATGAATATTTGTTTTTATTTAGATTTAGTCATATTTTTTGTACCGATGATGAATATTTAATATTCGAAACGCGTCAATAAATAAATATACTTACTAAAAAGATTGTTTGGTGATTCAATTTAACAATAATTTATTAATTTAAATTATTGATTTCATTTAAAAAATAAAGTTTGCCTTACAGTTTGTCACCGCTGCAAGTCACACTTAAAAAGTTACAAAACAACTCCACCTGCTAAAGCTTACTGGAACCATTTAGACCCCGGTGACATTCCACCAGAGATTCAGGATTATTTTTCTCTGGTGGGAAGGAATTGCGAATATTGAAATGGGCAAAACTACTGTTTTAGTTTCAGTCAAACGAGGTTGTTCACAGGGTGGTGTTCTCTCACCTCTTCTCTGGACCTTGGTAGTTAATAGTCTTCTTAAGAGACTGAATCAATTTGACCCTATTCTCAGGGTTACGTTGATGATATTGCCATACTGGCAATTGGGAAAGACCCTCGCACTCTGGTGAATTTGATGCAAAATTCACTAAAGTTGGTTGTAGAATGGTGTGGGGAGCTAGGACTTTCAGTCCATCCTTCCAAATCATAGGTAGTTTTATTTACCAACAAGAGAAAAGTTCATATAACACCAAGTCTGCATCTTTTCAGTATGCAGTTAATCTACTCAGATGATGTTAAGTTTCTAGGCATTATTCTCGACAAAAAATTAAATTGGAATGCTCATTTAACAAAAAAAAATTGATAAGGCTATTATTTCTTTTTGGCAATGCCGTTAATATTTTGGTCGTTATTGGGGCCTTAGTACCAAAATCATCTTATGGATATACACAGCAATAATCAGACCAACACTTGTTTTGCATATGTTGTCTGGTGGCCAAAGACGGAGAATCAATACGTCCGTGCTAGGTTAAATAAAATACAGAGAATGACATGTGTAGGTATTAGTGGTGCAATGCATACCACACCAACAATGTCGTTAGAGGTCATGTTGGGTCTGGCTCCTTTACACCTACATGTAGAGTACATGGCTAGAATGGCTGTCTTCAGACTGCATGTGGCAGGGACGTGGGTAAACAGAGGGAAAACATGTGGTCATCGTCATATACTTGATAAACTACGGACTGACTGGCCGGAAATAGATATGCATAGGGACGTCATGACCAAAGTATATAGCTTTGAGAACGCAGCTTAACTGGTCATCTTTTCTGGAGATGAATGTGATGAATGTTGGTTCGAATGGTCCTCTAGCGAGATTTATGTTTTCTATACCGATGGCTCACTGTTGAATGGAAGTGCAGAAGCTGGCGTGTACCTGCAAGAAAATAATGTCGTAAGTTGCAAGAAATTTTCGCTTGGGCAGGGTTTTGCACAGTTCTTCAAGCGGAGGTGTTTGCTATCAATGAATTCACGCATGTATTAACGCGTCTGTATCTGCAAGAGAAGAGTATCTGCATCTGTTCGGATAGTGAAACAGCTATCAAGCCACTGGTTAGCCCGTAGACTACTTCCAAACTCTTCAACGAATGCAGAAAAAATCTTTGTAGGATAGCGCAATACAACAACATCACACTGCGCAAGATTAGCGCAAGATACTCCATCGTCAGACTAAAACTGTATAAGTTTTGTCTTTATAGTCGAGAAATGTGATAATGCAAAAAAAGTAATGAAACAGTAATGCCAGAAACTCACTCTGGTGCAACTGGAAGCTGAAAAACATAAAATAAATATAGAGGAAAAATAAAAAATAAAATAAAAACTTGGACAGCGTTTTGCCGAAAGACCTTATGGATAGCATTCTGTAAGGTATACTCAAATCTGGTAAAACTCCCTGGCCGTTATAATAGAACCACTGCCCTTATCAGTGCCCAACTTTCCACATTTGTCACATACAACTAATTATTTGGATGAAATGAGAAATATTTTAAGAGTATTCTGCTGAGTGAATCGATTCAGCTACAGACACCTCGGACTTTAAAGAAAGTGAGAAAATATCGGGTTATATCATATTAAAGTCTGTTGAAGTCTGTTGAAAAACATAATTTCATTTTACATTGTTATGTTAATTTATGATATGTTACAATTTTACGGCAATGCAATCAAGTTTCTTGATATTTTTGTTATACATTTCTAAACAAAAATTAAATACTTGTAACATTTCAGTATCTTTGCAAAGAATTATCAGTAGTTCTTATTGGAATACGTTTTTAAAATGTAAATGAAAGTTTAATATTTAATTTTTTTCATTTTTTGTACCATTATGGTTAGAACAATGTTTCTTTGGTCTTTGCGTTATTGAATTTTGTACATCGTTTTCTGAAATTGGAGTTTTATTTTTAAGGTGCGCTATAGAGTTTTATTTATAAAAAATATAATATTGATCTTTGACTTGGGGAAAAACAAATTATATAATTTAGTTGCTATTTTGGTTCGTAAAGGATTTTTTTCGTCCATTTATTTTAGGAATTTGCTTTCGATAGTATTTGAAATGTTTTCATCCATTTTTTGTTTGACATATTTCATTTTTGTATGCATGCAAGGTAGACACAAAGCTCACCTTTTATCAATCATACTGGAAGACTTTCGATTAATAGGAGATCCAGGATATGGATAGTTGTTTTCCTTTCTCGTATAATCAATTTGTTTACAAAAACAAAATTTACTAACATTATTTTCTGAATCGATTTTCAGTTAAGCTAATTTAATAGCAAAACTGTAATAACCATTGACGTCGTGGTTCCAAATATAATATCATATAATAAACTAATACCATAACAACCCGTTTAACAGCAAAATGTTAACCAAACAGCTTATCAAATCCATCCTTAAGACATAAATATGTCACTTTTATATCTTAAAAACTAAAAAAGCAAATAGCTTTCAAAATATTATGAGACACAAATACAATCATTTAACCCTAACACGAAACCACTGACCCTAATAAAAATAAAATATTCTAAAGTAATACTCTGGTTGAATGATTCTGATAAGGAAATAGGAATAATATCAAATATTATAAAATATTCTAGTCAACCTGAACTCAACCAAAACATTTTTTTTTTGTTCGTTCGTGTTATCGTTAGAAATATGAAAATTTTAGTAAAGGAAAAAATATGTTGTGAGATGATAAAAAGTTTGAAAACTATTTTCTTTTAAAACATGACATTTTTGACATGAAAAACATATTCTAATATGGTATTTAGCTTTTGTTTTGTTATAATTTTGATTGGTCAATGATAAACACTCTTCATTACAAAAAATTTAATTCATGATAAGTAGTTCGTGCTAAGATTAAAATGTATTATTTATTTTTACTCTTTTTGAAAGTGGTTCTGAAACACTTGTTCCGAAAATAAAGTTTATTTGCTTATATTCATTAAATACTTCAATTTACGTCTAACTGTTACCATAGCTTCTTCCTAGTAATATTACACCGCTAAACGAAAACAAAGTTCCATCCAATTATGTTTGAAAAGTTTGTAGGGTGCTGCTCGGTTTGCTTAATTTAATAGAATAAAAGTTAGTCAAGTACAGCTTTTGTGAAAAAACGACATTTAATATGAACCGAAATGATATTTTTTAACCCAACTTCTTCTATTGGTTCAGATGACCTATTTCTTGAAAATTAAAATGAAATAAACGACTGCTTTTCAATAATTCTACCTTTAAAAAAAAAATCGACATTTAATATGAACCAACTCAACTGTTCTATTTAGTCCAGCAAAATTCTAAGAAAACTTATCCATTGACTGTAAATGCTTCTTTTTAAAAGATGTTTTGGAAAAAGGACATTTAGTCTGCAACAGGCAAATATTTTCCAGCTGTATATATTAGTCAATAGTAAACGAAGGAGTTGATTAAATCAAAAACCCGCACACAATACTTTTCCGGTTAGCATAAACACTTCTGATCATTAATAACTTTTGTAAAAAACAACATTTAATCTGTAACTACCAGATATTTCCAACTGTTCAAATTATTTAAAAGTAGTGCTGGATTCACACAAAAAATTACTCAAAATAATAGCCCCAGTTATGATAATTTTTGTGAAAGAAGTACATTTAATCTGCAACAACAATATTATATTTTCCAACTGTTCCTATCAGTTGGGAGTGCACGGATAGAACCATATATCACGTCCAAAAAAAACATATCCCATTTTTTTGTCAAAAACAAATTGTATTTAAATCATTATTTTGACACAATTAAAGATTTTTTTACACATTTATGACACAATAATCAAAATGCTGGTATTGCACACAGATAGCCATCATCAAAACTTCTTCAGATTAAAAGTTACTACTCATTATCACTGAAAACAAACGTTTTAAAGCAAAAAGAAAGAATTTTTATTCATCCAGCATTTCTTTTTCCTTTTCAAACCAATTGCAATAAAACACGAAATTTTCCATGTATCTTTGGATGGAGAAGAGACAAAAAACAAGGACTTCAACAATACAAAAGCATTCAACGAGGAAGATCCTAAAATTCTTAATATCAATAAACATAAACAAATTACATGTTAATCAACGTGAAATACTACACCTTATATTTATAATGTTATTATGAATTAGAAGTTTTTCCTTCTGTTCCAATCTTAATTTTGGTTTGTTTATGTACAAAAACAGGAAAACAGTTTCGGTATATTTGAATAGATTTAATTATTTGAAGGTGAACGATGACGTATTAAATTAAATGTATAAGTATGTGGGATTGATGTTGGATATGTGTCATTATTTCCTTCTGCACTCATCAGTTTCCCCCAAAAAGTAGTCTTTATCCTGTTAAAAAATTAATTTAAAAAAATCAGAAGGACGAAGAAGAGACTAAATGAGATGGAATAAAACTTTTTTAGAGGCATTAGGATTTAAAACCAGAGCATTTTCTACTTTTTTTGTGTAAAAACTTTTCTAGTAAGATCTAATGAGTTAACAGGATGTTTATTCTAGGGTCAGTATATTCTGCCAAATTGTGCTTTAATATGGCTCTTAAGAAGTAAGTTTTACTCTAACGAGACGTTAATATTTTGTGAGTATTTTAAGGTGGAGGAATTAACAATCTTCATCTTCTACTGTTCCAAAATTTTGACAGTTTAACCCCAGAAATCGCTGTTTTTACAGTTTTTATGACTGCACAACGCATGCAAGGATTAGTGTATAATGTATATTATATTGATTCGTCAGTTATTGTATTTTTTTACAACTGGTATGACAACGCCACGGCCATAAACTTTGGTAGGAGAGGAGAGGGGAAGGACGATTCATTATTTATTATTGGGTCTTTAAACATTGAGAGTTACTTCTGAAATATTTATTTTGTTTACTAATTTATTTAACTTTATAGGGCTTCGCAGCGGTGAAAATAATATTGGTTTTAGAGCAACTTTCGATTACATGAACAATAATTTGCTGGATCTGTTTTTGACAAACGAACCAGATACTACGAAGACAAAAGTTGAACAACCCCTCGGAACATCGGACCATTTACTAATATCAGCAATAGTGCAATTTACATCACCGACACAAATTAAAGCAAATCCTCGCCGGGTTTGGAACTATAAACGCGCTGACTGGGAGGGACTGAGAAACTTTTATGACGAAACACCTTGGAAAACTATTTGTTGTGTTGATCAAGATCCTAGCACATCGGTAATAAGAATTTCTGAAATCATAAAAGAAGGAATGCGGCGGTTTATTCCAAATCGATTAATCACTCCTAAAACTGAGCCTTGGTTCACACGGGATGTTGATGAGGCAGTGAGGAATAAACGCAAAGCATTCAAGACGTATAACGCTAATAAAACACCTGAAACCCATAGCGCCTATAAGAAAGCCAGAAATATTAGTAAATTCAAAATAGACTTGGACAAAGACGCGTTTATCCAGAAGAAAGCAAAGAAATTCGCCGAGCACCCATCTGGCTCACGTAGCTTCTTTCAGGCAGTTAAATCAGTCCAGAGCAATTTTACTCGATCCTCTATTCCAACCTTAGTTCTGAATGACATTCCCGTGAGCGACTCGAAAGAGAAAGCGGATCTTTTGGGTCGTATTTTCGCAGAAAACTCAAACATAGTTGAACCCCCCCATTCTCCTACACTCATTCCCCCAGTTGTAACGAAAATGAAACCAATTATTTTTCGTTGCAATATTGTACGGAAAATGCTTCTTTCTATCAATATCAACAAATCTGCTGGCCCAGACGGTATTCCGTCTGGGCCAGCAGATATTTCCCGATTTCCCGATTCTTGGAAACTGGCCAGCGTTCAACCCATATCAAAGAAAGGCAGTAAGATGGACCCTAACAATTATAGACCAATTGCAATTCTGTCGGTTTTAGCTAAAATATTTGAAAAATATGTTAACTACAATTTGATAGATTATTTGGAAATGTCGCGAATTATTGATGATAAGCAGTATGGTTTTCGTAGAAGTCATGCAACAGGTGATCTGTTAGCCTACGTATCCCATCTCTGGAACAAATCGCTGGAAAACCACGGTGAAACATTCAGTATTTCACTTGACATTTCTAAAGCATTTGATAAAGTGTGGCATAAAAATCTTATAGCTAAATTAAAATCTTATGGCATAGACCATCTTACTGTCTCATGGATTCATAGTTTTCTTACAGGTCGCCAATTTCATGTTAATTTAGATGGTATCACATCCAATATTTTCACAACCAATGCTGGGGTTCTCCAAGGTTCTGCACTCTCACCAACCTTGTTTCTTCTATACATTAATGACTTACTTATTTCCACAGTGCACCCAATCCATAGTTTTGCTGATGACAGCACATTACATGCATCACATGCATCTCCTAAATTTCGATCTCATACTGCAGTTACCACTGATAGAGAGTTGCTAATTGATTCCATCAACAAAGATCTGGAGCGTATAATGGAATGGGGTGATCGTAATCTCGTTTCATTTAATCCAACCAAAACCAAATTATGCCGTCTTTCACGAATAGAGCGACATAAAAATTTTCCTATTAAAATAAACCAAGAGGAATTGCGTGAGGTTGAATCAGTTAGACTTCTTGGAGTGGATATTCAAAATAACCTGAAATGGAATAAACATGTGTTCAACCTCGCTAAATCTGCAATGCAAAAATTAGGATTCTTGAGTCGATGTAAAAAGTATTTCAATCCCGAGCAAATTCTGCTAATCTTCAAGTCCTTTATTCGTCCATGTATGGAGTACTGCTGTCATGTTTGGGGAGGTGCTTGTCAGTCAACAATAAATTGTTTAGACTCTGTACAGAGAAAAGCAATACGGTTGATTGGTAATACCGAACTAACGGACCAGCTTGATTCACTCCAGCACAGAAGAAATGTGGCTGAATTGTCAATCTACTATAAATATAACTTTAGCGAATTCTCCTCTAAGGAAATTCAAAATATTCTTCCATCGTGTGCGCAGTATAATCGACAAACGAGAGCTGCCGAGTTATCCCATCCATTTGTTGTACAAATACCTCGTTGTAGAACTGTGTCCTTCCAAAACGACTATTTCAATAGAGTGGCCAAATTATGGAACTCATTGCCCTCCTCTGTATTTCCCGATGAATTTTCTCCTCAGGCATTTAAAGAAAATGTCCATCATCAGTTAAAAAAATTAGTATAGTTATCCCTATATCCCCATTCCTTCCATTTTCCTCATCTCCTTCCTTTATAGTTGACATGGTATCTTCGGATATTCAAAGAGTCTAAATAATGAATATTTCATATTTAGTGTGCTAAACATGTCTAACTGATTAATAAAAAAAAAAAAACATATATAGGTTTTTTGTAGCTACATTTTCACATTATGAATATTAATAACACACTGTTAGTAGTTTTTACTCAATAAAAAAATCACACACGACCCGCATATACTAGTTTACTTAACATAAGGTTACTAAAGATACCCAACTATTACCACTGATGACATGCTTAAAGCAGAAGAATTCGTTTCATCAATCAGATGAATATTGTTTATTTCAATTGCATGCCCCGTTACAACAGCAAGGATAGAGTGACCCTTTAGTTACTTGCGTAAGGTTATGACATGTTTTTTTTTTTTTATTAAATAGTTAGACATGTTTAGCACACTAAATATGAAATAATCAATATTCAGACTCTTTGAATATCTGAAGATACCATGTTAACTATAAAGGAAAGAGATGAGGAAAATGGAAGGAATGGACATAGGGATAACTATACTAATTGTTTTAAATGACGATGGACATTTTCTTTAAATGCCTGAGGAGAAAATTCATCGGGAAATACAGAAGAGGGCATTGAGCTCAACAATTTGGCCAGTCTATTAAAATAATCGTTCTGGAAGGACATGGTTCTACAACGAGGTATTTGGACAGCAAATGGATGAGATAACTCTGAAGTTCTTGTTCACCGATTAAATTGCGCACACGATGGAAGGATATTTTGAATTTCCTTAGAGGAGAATTCGCTAAAGTTATACTTGTAGTAGATTGACAATTCAGCCACATTCCTTCTGTGCTGGAGTGAATCAAGCTGGTCCGTTAGTTCGGTATTAGCAATCAACCGTATTGCTTTTCTCTGTACAGAGTCTAGACATTTTATTGTTGACTGACAAGCACCTCCCAAAAAATGACAGCAGTACTCCATACATGGACGAATAAAGGACTTGCAGATTAGCAAAATTTGATCGGGATTGAAATACTTTTTACATCGACTCAAGAATTCTAACTTTTGCATTGTAGATTTGGCGAAGTTGAGCACATGTTTATTCCATTTCAGGTTATTTTGAATATCCACTCCAAGAAGTCTAACTGATTCAACCTCTCGCAATTCCTTATGGTTTATCTTAATAGGGAAATTTTTATGTCGCACCATTCGTGAAAGACGGAATAGTTTAGTTTTGGTTGGATTAAATGAAACAAGATTACGATCACCCCATTCCATTATACGATCCAGATCTTTGTTGATAGAATCAATTGGCAGCTCTTTATCAGTGGTAACTGCAGTATGAGATCAAAATTTAGTAGATGCATGTGATGCATGCAATGTGCTGTCATCAGCTAAACTATGGATTGGGTGTACTGTGGAAATAAGCAAATCATTAATGTATAGAAGAAACAAGGTTGGTGAGAGTACAGAACCTTGGGGAACCCCAGCATTTGTCGTGAAAATATTGGATGTGATACCATCTAAATTAACATGAAATTTGCGACCTATTATCAAGCGAAATACTGAATGTTTCACCATGATTTTCCAGTGGTTTGTTCCGGAGATGGGATACGTAGGCAAACAGATTACCTGTTGCATGACTTCTACCAAAACCATACTGCTTATCATATATAATTCGCGACATTTCCAAATAATCTATTAGATTGTAGTTAACATATTTTTCAAATAATTTAGCCAAAACCGACAGAATTGCAATTGTGTAACGATACTGTTCCTCGCAGTTACCGGGGTTTCTCAAACTTAAAACAAAACAAAAAAAAATTGCATTTCAAAAGAAAAATGAATTCTGGAATCCTCGCCTTCGAATTTTGAAAACCTTGGGCTCTCTCACAATGTGTGGGTTTATTCCATTATCCCCATCTCAACTAGCACTTAAAATTTTTAATCAAAGAATATACCATAATCTCAGTTTCCACGGAAGGTAGACAATTTATTATAAAGAAATTAAATTATATAAACAGATCCAATATAGGAAAAAAACTATTTAATATAATAAATAAAAAGAAACAAAATAAAACGACTCACTCTATATAATAGTATAGCAAGTTGAGGCAGATGTTGATGCTGGTGAAATGGTAATGCTGGTGTAACAATTTTAATTTTATAATGTTAACGTCTGTTCATATATGATTAATAATGCTGGTGTAACGATATAAATTTAATAATGTTGACGCTTGTTCGTATATGAATGATTGATAATGCTGGTGTAACGATGTAAATTTGACAATGCCAATGCCTGCTCGTATATGATTGATAATGTTGGTGTAACGATTTTAATTTGATAATGCTAACGGCTGTTCGTATATGATTGATAATGCTGGTGTAAGGATGTAAATTTGACAATACTAGCGCCTGTTCGTATATGATTGATAATGCTGGTACAACAATTTTAATCTGATAACATTAACGCCTGTTCGTATATAATTGACAATGCTAGTATAACGATGTAAATTGACGATGCTAATGCCTGCTCGTATATGATTGATGATGCTGGTGTAACAATTTTAATTTGACAATGCTAACGCCTGCTCGTATATGATTGATAATGCTGGTGTAAATTTGACAATGCTAACGCCTGCTTGTATATGATTGATAATGCTGGTGAACGATTTTTGTATTTGTACATCTAAAATAATATAACGCTATTCGGGGAATCTGAGGCGATTCCATTAATATTATTGATCATAAAACTAAAATACGACTTGGTTCTCTCCATTCCTTTAAAAAAAAAACAAACACGTAACACTACACAATATTTTATTTAACATAATTTTATTTTTCACTTAATTTGCATAGTAAAACTAAATTACCGACTATTTGAATACAAAATGACTATTTTAATTACAATGCAGCACTACACGAAATGACCTACGGCCATTTTACATAAACTAATTTTATTTTTCACTTAATTAACATTGAT